>JABSTQ010000990.1:0-30289 GCA_013358835.2 Ixodes persulcatus
CCAGGTCAGAAACAGATGATTATAGCCAATATTCGTCAATCCAAGCAACCAAGTCAAGAATAGATGCCTCTAGCCAATGATATCCAGTTGAAGCCATTCAAATCTATACACACTCCAATTACATAAATTGTAAATAATAGTTGCTAATAGCCATGTATAGCCATTTCAAGCCAATTTAATAAAAATACATACTAATAGCCAATAATAGCCATTTGAAGTCATTTTCAATCATAATCACCGAAATAGCATAGAATTGTCAACTATATTCACAAATAGCCATTCATAGCCATTTGAAGCCAGTCTGGTAAAAATAGATGGTAATAGCCAAAACTAGCCACATGAGGCCATTTCAGTTTGTAGACAAAGAAATTGCTGCTAATTATAAAAACTAGTAATCATTAAGCCATTTGTAGCCAATTCAAACCACCCAAGTCAGGAACAGATGATTATAGCCAATAATAGCCAATCCAAGCCAACCAAGTCAAGAATAGATGCCTATAGCCAATATTATCCAGTTGAAGTTATTCAAATCTATACACACTCCAATTGCATAAATTGCCATTAATAGTCGCTGATAGACATGTATAGCCATTTCAAGCCGATTTGGCCAAGAACTGCCCATAGGCAATAATAGTATATACTTGAATCCATTCATATTCAAAACATCATGAATACTATGAAACTAATCACTAATGTTCATTCTGGAGCGATTTAAGGTGATATTGTTAAGGTCATATGCTATTGCTAACAATAGCCACTTGAACCCATTTTCATTAATAATTATAGAATAGGAGAATATTGCGACCAATGAGCACTAATAGCCATTTTTTTGGCAATTCGAGCCAACCCGGTCAATTACAAATGCCTTTAGCCCATAATAGCCATTGGAAGCCAACTCAGCCTGCATCGAATCAAAAGAGTCGAAATTCTGACTGATCATCATTGATAGTCACTAGATGTCATTTGGACCACAAATCTGCCATATAATTTATAAATATGATAATATAGCCAAAATTAGCCATATGACGCCAAATCAGTCTGCACACAATCATGTAAGTCAAAATAGTGACTAATAGCCATTGATAGTCACTAGAAGTAATTTGAACCACGAATCTGCCATATAAATAAAAAATATGATTGTATAGCCAATAATAGCCATTGGAAGCCAGCTGAGCCCACACACAATTGACCAATAGTCATTAATAGTCAGTATAAGTCATTTGAACTCCGAATCTGCCATAAAATTTATAAATATAGTCATATAGCCAATAATAGCCATATGAAGCCAACTCAGTCTTCACACAATCAAATAACTCGACATAGGGACTGATAATCATGGACAATCACTAGAAGTAATTTGGACCCTAAATCTGCCATATAATTATAAATATGAATGTATATCCAATAGTAGCCATTGCAAGCCAACTCAGTCTGCACACAACAAATAAGTCGAAATAGTGACTGATAGTGATTGATAGTCGCGGAAGTCATTTGAACCCCAAATGTGCCATATAATTCATAAACATGATCACATAGCCAATAATAGCCATATGAAGCCAACTCAGTCTGCACACAATCAAATAACTTAAAATAGTGGCCAAGAGTGATTAAAAGTAACTTGAAGTCATTTGAACTACATATCTGTCATGTCAAATTTTGATAAAAAAAGCCAAAATTAGCCTGTGAAAGCCAACTCAGTCCGCGCACAATCAAATAACTCAAAATAGTTACAAATAGTCATTGATTGTCATTAAAAGTCATTTGGAACCGAAATCCGCCATATAATTAGAAAATAAATTAAATATCAAATAATAGTCATTCAAATCCAATCTGAGACATAACATTACAAATATCACGAAATGGTCACTAATGGTCATTAAAGTCTATCACAAGTGGAGCTACCTAATAAACAGCTGCTTGGTCTATATGCCCCGAAATAGCTTAGGATATTGGCCCAGAGTCATTAATAGCCCTTGGAAGGCAATCTAGTTTATACTCGTCCAAATAACTCAGAAGTACAATCCAATAGTCATTGCAGTCGTAGAGGCTAACCAGGCCCCCAAAACGACAGTTAATACTGAACCGGACACAGTTTCTACTTCCTTATAAATACTGGCTCTTCATTAAACAGCCAGTGTAGCATTTACTGGCTGTAATTACTATGTCGTGTAGCATTTCCAGTCTCATTGGAAGTGAATCTTATATAATTTAAAATAATGACCCATGGAGCAGTTACATATTTGAATTGCTGTGCTTTATTTCTAACTGCAAAGATCCAGTCACTACAGCTAATAAACGCCATTGCCTTTAGATTGGTCCATTAACTGTCAACTTACTAGAAAGTGACTAATTGCCAGTAGGTCATTTGTACCAGGTGTAATATATAGGACCACATAATCTAAATACTTACTGCTAATATGAAGCACACCTTATCATTAGAAATACCGTGTATCAGCTCTTGCTCAATTGAAATCGGCACACCGATTTGCCATATATTCACAATTCCTGATAGTGTGAAGAGAACAAATAGTGTAGTGAATGACTGTTATCCTTTTAATTTCGAGCTCATAGTTTACCATCCCCCACCGAGAGATGGGAGCACTTCTGTGTCTCCCGACAACCCAATGTATTTTGGCTCCAGTTTCCAGTATTGGTAGTCAATGGTATTTGGTTGGACTATCAGACGGCGCACAGTCAATGAGATTACGCAAACGTCATGGCGACATCAAACGCTGGGGTTTGGTCCCGAAGTTCGGGTCTGCCAAATGCAAACCGGCCATGAACGAAGAGGGAACGTCATGGTCGCTGCGAGTAGGTCGCGAGCGTCGAAAGGTCGCGAGGCCGCGATGCCGTTGAACCGTTGAACCCGCGACCCTCGGGTGCTGATACATGATGGCAACCGAAACTGGGCGGAACCAAGCTGTATGACGCGCCATAAGCTAGTCGAAAGCATATATCTGTCCAGTCCTCTACAGCCGTATGCGGTTAGACCGCTTGACGGAGCAGCCATTTGTCCGACGGATCGTCGAATCGGACAGTTATGTCGTTCATGTGTCTCGCGCTAAATGGGGATCGCTAAGTCGCTTTCATGGTGCACTAGTGCGGTTTCGATGCAAGCGCGTTTTGCCCTCCGAAACTCCCTCCCGTCGAGCGCTAGACGACGAAAAACGTAACGGGCTGTCCAAAGGACGTTGTGGATTGTAACGGAACACTCTCCGCCAACGAGGATGATATGATGCGCTCATTCAAATCACATGACCAGAATCTTTTTGGACGAAAACAACCTTCGAACAACCAATTAGCAAGAAATTTATTTTCCTTGATGCCACAAGTTAACGAGCTGCAACGTAATCTCCTTAGTGGACCAATAACACTGGAATAAATTAATCGCGCGTTTAATGATTTAACTAACTCAAAAACTCCAGGTGGGGATTTGCTACCAGCCGAGTTCTACAAGACGTACAAACAACTGCCATGCCCCTGTTTACTCTGTTTTTTTTGGAGGCATATGAGTGCGGAACTTTGCCACCTTCTTTTTACAATAGCCATACGGTGTTACTTCCAAAAAGTTATGATTCAGACAAACTCAAGTACGTTGAAGGATACCGCCCTATAACTTTATGCAACGTGGACTACAAGATAGTTGCTAAATTTCTAACAAAACGACTTCAATATGCCGCACCTAACGTTATTTGTGATCACCAGACCTGTGGAATTATATGGGCGTAGTATACAAACTAATATACATGTTGCACGTACAACAATTGAGAGCTGTGCACTTCATAATGGCAACGTCGCCGTGGTTCAGGTAGACTTGGCAAAAACATTTGATCGAGTGTCCCACACTTTCCTTTTGCTATTTTCCGTCACATAAACCCAGGACCAATTTGTGCAACAATTTGTGCGCTTTCGAGGCTTTCGAAAGAAAACAAAAGGATGCCCAAAAAATGTTTTTCTTCTCGAGCTTGTCATTGCGGATGCGTGCTGAGGGTGCGTTCGACGAGTTTTGACAACTGAAAGCTGGCTGCGTTTTTTTTTCTTTCTTTACAGTTCAAGAATACGTTTTATTGTTCACCACATCGTAACAACATATGCCAAATGCGAAATTAAAAACTGCTCAACAAAGTTCCTTCAATGTGTACGCTAATTACGTATTCACTAGTTTCATGCCCAGATACTAAAATTCTCAGTATCATTTAATGTCCTACACTTCTTTAAACTTTCCACAGTTGTTGCAAAACTACCCAAAGATCTAGAATATCGACGAAAGCATGCAATGTGGAGTCTTTTGTTAAAAGCTTTTAGACAGGTACGACAAAAGCAGTTCGGTCAATCAAACATTATAAAGAAGACAATCTGTGTAAAAGCCAAGTACTGGCAGAGTTAGAGCTTTCTAACTATCTGTGCCAGCACTTGGCTTTCACAAAAATGGTTCCCTGGAGAATGTTTTATTGATCAAACTGTTTTTGCAATACATGTCTAAAATCTAAAAATGCACAAAAAAATCATCATCGCCTGTTTTCATTTATACACTAGATCTTGGGTTAGTTTTGCAAACAACTGTGGCAAGTTTAAAATTAGCCCCCGACTTTTTCAGCAACGTGGGAGCTAGTGGGAGCCAGCGCAAGCATGACCTTCCATTCCAGCACGTAGCTCCATGGGATGGGATGCTCAGCTTCAGGTTACAGCAGGGCCATACCCAAGGGGAGGGTTTCAAGATTCGAACCCCCTCCCCCCTCCCTTCCTCCCCCCGAAATATATTCGACCAACACCCCTCGCCCGATTTTTACTCCCGAATTTTGAAAAATACAAAACCCCAAAACGAAGGACATACGCAAGCATTTCCCAACCAGAAGGGGCATATCCCATTATGGTTCATGCCGAAATATATCAAGTATGTGAATGTGATCCTCAATTCCAGGAGACCTGCAACCTTAGTGGCTCACAGCTATCCATAGCGAACGAAGGTAATCCAGTCCTTAAAAATTATAGAGGCGTCCCGAAACATCGCTACATTGTCCCTCAGTATGTCAAAGGACGAGATTGCCTTTCTTGATAACAAATGCCTCCGTTGCGCTTTCATCCGGTTGTTCATATTTAATTTGTGCACATGTATCCCCAGAGCCTCCATAAAGCAGAAGATATTGCTCTATGGCGAAGCTTCCCAGAACATCGTATAAGGGCAGGCCGGGGGGGGGGAGCGCGCAGAATTGTGATGTAAAAGTGGGGAAGGGAGGAGTGATGGGGCGCATTTCGAGAGGGCGGAGTGGTCTTGATTTCAATAAAGTCTCTGGATCGGGAGACCCAGTTTTGGACCCGCTGGAGTTCCAGCGATGCTGGTAGGAGAGCACGTGTGCGCTGCTAACCAGAGCCGCGTGAAATCCAGCGCGCCTTCACCGCACCCCGAAAACCGGAAGCATCCGGTCACGACCGGACTTCTCGGAACGACTCCGGATAGCGCCCTCCTGTTTTTCAGTCTCAGCCAAGTGCCTGGGTGCCGTCCCCATCGGCAGAAGATCCAGGTCCCCGGGCGCCTCGCTTCCACATTCTCATACCACGCTCCATTCCACCACCCAGCGTACCGTAGCGGATGCAAGAGACCGTCTTCGCCAATCGAAGGCCGAGAGAGAAAACATGACCTTGAGCTTCTAATAGCACACCGCAGAGTTTCGAGGTAAGGCGACTCTCTCTCAGAGCTGGATTGGCTCGGATGGCTCATAGAGTCCTCTGCTGTCCATTATAAGATGAGACAGAGATGTCCACTCGAGCAATAAATACGTACATTTGAGGGAAGCCCGTATCATATGCTTGTGTTTTTAAAAAGTAAATACGAAAAACGGCTATTCAAGGTGGCCACGTGTTCCGAAATCCAACCCGCCCGTCCCCCTCCCCAAAAAAACTACGGCCCTCGGTTCCAGGATGCCTTCCCGCCGCCAACAATGCGGGAGCGTAACACAATAAATATACAAAGAGAGCAAGGGGGAGCTTTGTATTCTTCATCCGATGCTATGTAGAGCTGCACACAAAGCTACATAACTATCGGTCCAATCAGGACTCAGCAACCGCGTGTGATATAGTGCATTGCGACATATCACGTGATTTTCAAGTCGCTCGCGATTGCAGCTAGCGGCCCATTTCTTTGGTACGTATTTGCACAATTGTAAATCGACCCCGCCACAAAAAAATGTCTTTAGATATGCATTCGCGAACAAGTGAGAACGGTAAAAGTACCCGTTTCGACAGCAAGCCCAGCCTCCAACACTAGGGAGACCACCTTCTTGCTAGCGAAATGCGGGACACGCGGGGGGAGGCGGGAGGGAGGGGGGAGAGGAAATCCATGAAAAAGCACACCACGAACCGAAGCTCTGTTAGCACATTTAATATACTGTGCTGTATATGCACCTCCAAACTGTATTGCAGCATTTAGGCTAAAATAATTTTCCCTCCCTGTGATATATTTTATACCAAATATGTTATGAAATCTGTCGAAGTTTAAAACATAAAAATCAACTGCAGCAGAACTCAATTCATCAAATGAAATTAAGAAACAATAAATCTTTCTGGTGTTATTGTTTCCTGTAAACGCTGACATTTATCAACAGGGTCCTACACAAAATTTTAACATTACGTTTTTCTTGTTTTTTTTTTGACCGTTGCGAGTTGCAAGTTTTTGCCTTGTGTAACTGTCTTCACCAAAAAAAATATTCACAGCAACTTTTTTGCTCTCACACAGTGATTTGAAAATAATTACAATATTTTATATTTGAACATATGGCGAGTAATTTATTACAATTTTTGCCACCAAAAGGGGAGGCACAACGGCGCATGGACGTCGGGTCTCCTGCAAGAACGACGCTCGCCTCCCGCAGTTCTTACATAGAAAATGCCCTACCATTTGCGATTCACACGATGAACAGCGACCTCCGCGCTTCCCCGTGCCCCATTGTTCGGCAGCACCATGAGTTGCAGAGCAAATTTTACGACACCGTGAAATACGGGACATTTTGAAGGTTTGGGAATTTCTTGCGGGACGCGGGACGCGAGCCCTCAATGCGGGAGAGTCCCGCGAGTTGCGGGACGGGTGGTCACCCAATCCAACACGCGACAGATGCCTTCTGGAGTGCTTTGGCTGCGCATGCACGCGCGAGGTGCCTGATATGGCCAGGGGTCATCGAAACTAGGAAGTTGACGCTGGAGGCGGGACAACTGAAGCTGCTCCCTGTCGTTCTTACTCCGTCCGCGACTATAACTACGACTCGTCCGCACTGGTGATGTCAGTCCCGTCGTCATCAGTGCGGCGTTCTCGAAGCACGTCGTCGGCGTCGTCCAACGAAATCTCGCACTTCGCAAATGACAGAATCAAGACCGCATCTTCCATGCTTGCCTGGTGACCGCGTTGCACGTCACCGGTAGCGACCGATTGCACACTTTTGCGGCGTACGCTGCGAGCTAGACCTCCAACTCCGGAAGGCATCCCACCCTATCCAGATTTTGGCCAGCGGAAGCTTCTTTGTTTGCCGTCACAGTTTAAGGTCCGGCGCCGTTGCAGACTCCTCTTGAGCATCACCCGATCCTACGGGTCGAACTTTCGTCCAACAGTGCAGTTGTTTGTTGCTTCTGGGTGAAGAATGGCCATAAATGAGCACCGAAAACCTAAACTGGCCGAAAAACGCGTATCAATACAAAAAAAAAATAGTTAGCGTTCTAGCATGATCTCGACACTCGATTAAACGACGTGCGACCATGAATCGTGCAAAAAACACCGAAAAAAAGACGCGGGGAGTGAGCCGTGAGGCTGTTCCAGCGGCCTCCGGAGTGGCTCTTACACGAAGTGCCGCCACCCTTGGTAGTCGGGCGCTCCGTGCGCTGTTCACGGTGAACAGCGCACGGCGCGCCTGACTACCGGGGTTGGCGGCACTTCTTGTAAGAGCCGTACATTCGGGTGAATTCGCGAATCGTAATTAATAATAGTCGTTCGCGCAAATAAAAAAAAAGAATTTGTAAAATGAGCGCACAACTTAGTGCAATGCTACAGGTCGTGTAAATAAGTAGTCCACTGCAAAGTCAGTCGCAGGAAGGCAACTTATTGGTATACCCAATCACGTGAAACATCACTGTTTTACCGGTTTTACCGCGCTTTTTCCAGTGAGTCTTGCCCAGTCTCGCCTTCGACGTCTCTTCGACGTTTCGCGCCTTGTTTGACTAGGACAGTTTTCGGATTGCGGGCAGCAACAATATACAGGTGGATTTGTGTAAACAACGGACGAGAGCATCGTAAGTAGTATTTTATTCTTTCTTGCACCGATATACCTGAATTGGTGAGATGCGTTGCCTAGCAAAAAGAAGACTGAATTCTGACATTGCCCATTTTAGGTAAAAGCATTTTTTATGCGTCGGCTTTCATGCTACAAATAAATCCAAGTGTAAAAGCAGATCAACCTTCAGACGCGAAGAATATTAGCGCAATTTTGTCGAACAGTAAAAACGAGCAAAAGATAAAGGTGGTAGCACATTTGTTTTTCAATTTGGAAGAAAGAAAACGAGCCTATAGTTTCTGAAAGTGATTGATCAGTCAGGTCTATTTACTTTAATCGTATTATTGTTCTACCAGAATTTAGATGATTCTATTTTCTATATAATTTGGAGAGAGAGAGAAATAAATTAAAAAAAAAAAATCATTGTTTAATATAGAAAGTTTAGTAAGCTCAGAAAATAAAATATTAATATAATTTTTCACCAAACGAACTTTCGCTCGAGGTTTCTATGTGTATCGTACAGTGCATGATTCTTAAGTACCGCGTGGGCCAAGCGAACTGAATAAATGAGATCCAAGAAAGGTTAAAAAATAAGCCGCGGGTGACACATTTATTTGCAAAAGATATCACGAAAAGTTTTTGGAATAAAATATTAAAAAAGCTAGAGAAACAAAAACTTTCAAGTTAAAAAACGGCTGCAACCTTTCCAGCAAGCAGTGAGGAGGGTGAGTGAGCTCAATAAAACTGCCTGCATTCCAGCAGTCTCAAATGAGGTAACCCTGCTGAAAAAAGAACATTACAAAGGCCCAGTTCCAAACAATTTTAATGGAAGGCAGTATCGCCAGCTAGTTTTAAAGGATATGTTCCTCTCAACAAGCCACATAGACAACTGTGTGACGATGAAAGATGGGAACGTCATACTCATCCAAAATATATTCAAGGCCAACGGACACATAAAACTGTGTGGATATTTTTTGACAGCTTTGGATGACCTCTAGGTAATTGGTTTGCGTTCATCAGATTTGCGTGTGTACAAGGCTTCAAGACGTTCCCGGACTCTTTCTATATGGGATGTTGAAGATGCTGCTTGGAAGTGTGCTTGCTTTCCTCAAGCAAAAGCCTCATTTGCCATCTTTCCAATCCTTCATCTGATGGATGGGTGAATGATAGCCTAGGGCGTCACGTAAGAAACTGAAGAGCAGAACGGAACTGTCCATTTTTTTAGAGATACTACTGGGGCATAAAAAGATTATTTAAAATACAAAAAGTATTTTACAAAAACTTCCATGCATGCCGACGGATAGCATTGATAATAAATATGCTATATATGCTGATCATACTTTTGATACGCGCAGGCTATGTTTAGTATTATTCACCTGACCAAGGCAAACGCTGTAGCAGTGTTGCCCACTGTGTGGATAACAGATGGGTCGACAGCCCGGCCATCATACAAGGGAGGGAGGCTTACAAAAGCAATCAAGGAGTGCACTCCAGCTGAAAGTGGATGGGAGATGTTTGGGTGAAGGCTGCTGTCATCTACAGGTAAGTATTTGTGATGAAAACGTTTTCAGGGCGTTGTAAATAAAGGAAAAAAGGAAAAAAGACAGCTAGTATTTTTTTTAGATCTTAAGCACACTAGTTGATAGCTGGGCTGGAACTACCCGAAATGGTATAGCCACGATAGGTAGACGTTTTCAGGGATTAATATTTATTTAGTTTACATCAGTTGTATATATAATTAGGGCTACGCGTGCTATGTGCAAATATGCATATATTAAGAAAGATCAGATGATTCTATAGAGAATTTGGCAGCCTTGGAATGGCGCGAGCTACTGGATTATATGTATATATATGGCTAACTTCCCCCAGAAAGCCGGTCAAAGATTGTGTCCACCGAGAAACCAGTGGTCGGGATAGCCTAATTCGTTACGGCGTCGCACCGGACAGGCGGAGTTTGCGGGTTGAATCCCCGCTCCTGGCCCCATTTTTTGTCGGCTCTCTTTCCCCCTTTCCCTTTTACTTTGTTGAAGTCAAAATAAAAACCTCATCTCCATTTCGTGTGTCATTTATATCTCCCTGCTGCACTTGTTAAAAAAGCCCTCTTCCCAAATATATATATATATATATATATATATATATATATATATATATATATATATATTTATATACATATATATATATGCTAGTAAATATATAGTGATTGAAAGTTACTTAATATTAATAAGTTTTTTTTAATCCTCCATGCTTCAGTTGCATTTTAAGTTGAATATATTGTCCTCCGGGCCTTATAGCTCACTTGCACAAACCACATTGAAGCAGCTTTCACGATTGTTGAAAGAAACAATTTAAACACAATATATATTTACATATATATAATATGCAGTTTCTGACAATGAGATAGGGCCTAGTGGGAAATATAATCAACCTGTAATGGCACTAAAGCACGGCTATTCAGAACAAAATATTTAATTAACTTTTGTTCACTGTAGTTAGGGCGCGTGTTTGTATTGAACTAATAAAAGCAGCCTTAGTTGAGGACCGTCCCATTTTATAGATTTCTCGTAGCAGGCCATGTCCCAAATTTTCACAGAATCCATCTAAACGTATATAATACTCGAAGATCCGCGCCAAAAGCTGAACTTATATTTATATCTTTCAGTTGCGTTATGTATAACTAGAATATGAATCTCGATCGTTATGAGGAATTCAAGCTACACAAAGGGTGGTTTCATTTTAAATCGAACACACATGTCGGTGTGGGTATTTTGATTTGCCTCAATTAAACATATATGATAGCTCCATGTCTGTAAAGAACAAGACTGCTTTTTAAAAATATTAAAACATGTTTTCGCCTTAAAAAAACACTTTAGGTGGAGCAAGGTGAAAATAAAAATTACTGTGTTTTTGAATGCAGTTCTATGGCTTGTTATGCACACTGAAAACAAAAACAAATGTTTAAATTGTTTTCGCGTCAATGTATGGCATGTCGGGTATTTTTTGTTGTACATTAAATAAAAACCCGATATTTCATGCCAAATTTAAAAATCCGAAACTTTGTACATTTGATATTCTGGTGACATACTTGAAGTTTTGTTTGGCAATTTTCGTTATTATTTTCGCTTACGAAAATCTGTCCGCAAGTATCGACTGGTAGCACGTCCGTTGGATTTACAGTTTTGAAATATTGTATAATAAATTTTAAACTTTATCAGAAGCTAAATTCGGTCATATTGTGAGATTGAGCTATTTAAAAAAAAAAAAAAACTTTTTTATTTCTAATTTTTATAATTAATTTCAGTCCTA
This sequence comes from Ixodes persulcatus, assembly GCA_013358835.2. Lineage (NCBI taxonomy): Eukaryota > Metazoa > Arthropoda > Arachnida > Ixodida > Ixodidae > Ixodes > Ixodes persulcatus. The sequence continues at coordinate 11,559 of JABSTQ010000990.1, forward strand.
ATACCCTTCTCGTGGCGCCGTCCGATGTAATCGAACGGGCAGATTGGTGATTCGGGAAGTTGGCTTTCTTAAAACCTTGCAAGAAAGCCAACTTGCCAAATCTACCATTTCGCCGATCGGGTGCGTGGATGAGATTTTGACCCAAGGAGGATAGAAGGGTAGGAGAGGGCTTGACGTCAGCCGCGTAGCCTCCACAAGCCAGGCTCCCTTGACGCCTCGTCCCTTTCTCATTTTCCTCCTTACTCTCCTCACTTATCAGCCCATCACGTGACCGTAGCTAGCCTTCGATCTGATAAAACCTACCGGACGGAGCGCGCGCAAGCCTGCAAGATATCATTCTACAATCAACCATCCATCTCGCACGTGACATATCACGCGCACCAGTCGCCAGAGAGATCTGTGGTCACGTTGGGCACAATATCGTTTAAGCTTTTTATGACTGGGCTTCACCAATATTGCAACGTGCTCCCTCCTAGAACTTATAACCTCCTTGTTTTGACCACTTCTATCGAAAGTACAACAAAAAAAGGTGGAAATCGAACCGCGCTGATTGAAAGGTATTATAACTGCAATTAATTAGAAAAATTATGAAGAATAAAAAAGAAAATGAATTAGGCTGCAGAAAAGCCAAATTGCCAAATTTACCATTTTGCCAATTCGGGTGCTTAGATGACATTTTGACAGCTTCAAAGTAAACTACAACGAAAAAGGGGGAAATCGAACCACGCCCCTAGAAAGGCATTAGAACTTGATATAACTAGAAAAATTATGAAGGAAGGAAAAGTTTTTTATTCGAATAACGCAGCCTCAAAATATGACCGAATTCCACTTCTGATGAAGTTTCAAATTTATTTTAAAATATTTTGCGAGTATAAATCAGAAGTGCTACCAGCCGAAAACCCACGTATAGGACTACACGCGGGCAGCTTTTCGCAAGCAAAAATGATAACAAAAATTGCAAAGGAAGCCTTCAAATATGTCACCGGAATGTCCCGGGTTCAATGTTTCAAAATTTTTTTTTATATCTGGCTTGAAATATCGGGTTTTTATTTAATGTAGAACATAAAACTAGCCAAGATACCATACATTAACGCCTAAGGAAATCTATATTTTTTTGTGTTTTTAATATGCATAACGAGCAATAGAACTGCATACAAAAAAGAAACAGAAAGTTTTATTTTTACCTAGTCTTTTGCGGGGTGAAAATATTTTTAACTTTATTCTTTACAGGTATGGGGCTAATATATATATTTATTTGAGGCAAATAAAAATACCCTCCTACAGGTGTGTTCGATTTCAAATGAAACAACCCAGAAGTTAATGAGAGAGCAAGATAAGTTATTAAAAACATCAAACAAAAAGACAGTAAGTAGCACTGGTATGTAATTGATTGTCAGCAATTGCAATAATATGTAGATATGCTTGCATATGTAATTTTTTTGTATTTCTTTTTTTAGACTCCTATGAGGTGGCGAAAAACGAGAGGCTGTTACTGAGCAAACCTCAGACCTTACTGATTCCGAAAGGGTGTCGGAAAAAAGGAAGCGTAAAAAGCCACAGTCATTCGATTCAAGTTCTGAGGACGACATGAACGAAATCGATTCTGCACCTTCAACGAGCTTTGACGTCTCCTTTGCCTCACCCCCTGAGGCCCCCAAAATTGGTCGACCATCCAAAGTAGTCTCGGCTAAATGTGCTAGAGCGAAAAATGCAGCGGTAAAGAAATCAAGCGTACCTTCCTTGCGGCAGTTGTTGCTATATAATAAAACTGATTTTATTTCTACAATTACATCTGAGAAGCTTACGTCTTCTGGAAACAGTGATACAAATGATTGAGACACAGTCGAGGACTCTGGCCAGAATTATTGAAGCGATCACTCAAAGGAACCAACCTCCTCGGACTGTAGTCACAAGTGACTTACCCCTGACTTTTCCTCTGCAAGCATTTGAAGAAATCGACGCATTGGAACATTAACTATGCACCAAAGAAAACAGAGATAACCTGGTAAATTCTAAAAATTCTTGCACTTAGCACCTTATCATTAAATGACCATCATCTCAGTATTAATTGTCTATAAAGTGCCAAAACGATAAAGATGGTTTGTTAGCTTGTGAAAGAAATAGTAAATTTAGAAGTCCTAAACCTTTGCTAAGCTATATACGACAAGAAAATAAGTATCAAGTTCCCACGAGTGCATCTATCTTCTCAAGTTTAACCGAAACGCTGGATAACCTATAAGGCTGAATGTGATTTTGTTTTGTTTGTTTGTAGCATCGCATTCTTATCTTGTGAATGTAATGTGTTTTTGTTTTTGTTTTTCTAAAGATTCAAGTCCTTGGTTTGGTTGGTGGGAATACGATCGCAGATGCAACTCGCCGGATTTTGCGGCGCTGCATGGTGGACGATGTGGCGAAAATGTACAGCCTGACGGGACGAAAAGGAAAGAAGCGTTTTTAGGCATTCACCCTTTTAAAAGTTGTCCAAGGTATGTACCAAAAGAGTCACTTTTGAAATGTTAAGATAACAGCTTTTGAGGGCACCAGCACAATTTTTTTCGTGATGTGCGTTCGATGCAAAATCAGCTGGTATAATAATATCAGCTGTTTTGTTAACAATGTTTTAAAGATTGAATGTTAAAACTTCAGAACTTGCTCGTTATAAGACCTAACAATCTTACCGAGCATCGCACTTATAACACTGCGCAATATGTGATTTAACGTCCATAGCTTTGCAAAACCAAGACGGATAACTCATGACGTATGCAGCTACTAGACGATCCAAGAATGAGCAGAGTATACCTATTATATACCAAAAAATTACGGCGCAAACAAGCTGAAGATAGTTTAACATTATTTTAAAAACCCTGAGACCGGAGGAACGGAAGAGCAACATAAACATGAAGTTGTCTTTCCATTCCTCCTGTTTCGGGGTTTTGTCTAATAATATTACATGCCGTATGTTTTTCGTTTGACTACATCCAATTGTAGCTACTTCGGCCAGGTAGAGACTTGATCCTTGTGAAGGTAAACAGGTGAGCATGAACTGCTCACTTCCGTACGTGGTGACGTTCTCTCCTTATCAGACGACTTACCACGCTTGGTTCGCAAGGCATATGAGAAGGAGAGCAAGTCAGCTTCTGCATGATGCTCCCAGTACTGAACAGTCGATGATTGCTTGTTCACCTTCGTATAGATCACGACTGTACTTCAAGCTCGGCAAGTGTGACACTTATCTGATTCAGCCTAGCAGTGGCGTGCTGAGCCGAATGTGTAGAGCTAGTTGACTTGTGTACAGACAGTGGCTGTGCGGTATAAAACAAACCCAATTGGGAACTTTAATGTTGTGTAGTCTCATTGATGTTATGATTACAGAACGTTTTATAGTGCAATGAAAAAAAAAACGCGACGTAATAGTTTTTTTTTACACTGCGTGTGTGACCTCCAAGCTTGTGTTTGTACATTCTGTGCGGTGAAACGCCCTGTATAAGCAAAATGAGAGAATCCTCGAGCTATATGCTGCAAGGAGTGAAAACAGCAGTCCGGTCGCATTCTCCCCTCTTCTGTATACTGTGCAAGTGAAGACGGACGCGCACTTTGGATGCTCGGCACTTAAAGGTCCGACGTAAAGCACACTACTTAATAAGCATCAATTGTTGTGAAGTGTCCGCGGATTTGGCTTTTAAATGGCATGCACATTGGAAGTACAATGGTGGTATAAAGTATGCCGAAATCGTAATGGTGCACTTTAAGGTTTTACAGGGTATGTTCAGCAAAATGCGGGCCAAATCGTTTGTGTCAAAACTTTACATCGCCCAAAAAAAAAAGCCTTGTATTGTCTTAAGCCAGTTGCCTATTTAGAAAAATTATTGCAAAACAATGTAGTTAAGAATGCGTATGTGTGCTGATTATAGTTTTTTTTCTTTCAATTACAGCATACACGGAGGATATCTCCAAAAAGAAGGGGTGGGATTACCAAGAGAAGCTAGTGCTTCTCTCTATGGGTAAAGAGCTCTCCGAAGAAAAGTCAGAATGGAAAAAGCACCACCAATTTCCGCCTGGTCCTGAACAGCCACAATAATGAACAGATAATTCAGAAGAATAGTAAGATGAAGGACCTAGGCAGGCAGCCACACGTTTTGAGTTCGCAATGACATTTGAATATGATCACAAATATTTCTGATTTCCTCAAGGACGCCTAGTTTACACACCATATTGGTGATGTTTAGCACAGCAGGAATATTTTGTATCAGACTTAAACATCATTGTTAATTGAACAAATGTGGCTCTCTGTGTAAGTCCTTAGTGTTTCTATCCTTTTTTATTAGTTTGTTCATTAGTTCATTTTTCTCTCGTCATTTATTCCGTGTTTTTGTTACTTATGTGATCATCATTTATATATTTTTCACATTTATGAAGTTTTAGTTAAAGATATAATGCCCTCGTCATTTTTTAGTCCGCGAAACGGTGGTGACCTCGTCGTGTTCAAGGAGCAGTAATGAACTTTTCATCTTGTAATGCTTCCGGCGAACAATGGTGTCATTGTGCGTGTGTGCGTGTGATGTGTTGATCACAAGGGATTATTTCGGGACCAAAACAAAGCCAGCAAGGAGTGACTGGGGGACTTTGAACATCGCACGGTGCAAGGAAGGACTTCAACGATGAGGCTCGCTAGCAAGCCCTTGTCAAAACTGATGTGCTCGACCGGAGAGTTGAATCAGGCCTGTGACCCTGTGAGTAAGAATCAACGACGTTGGAACTTTCGCGTAGCTTACAGCTTAATTATCGCCTTCCTTTTGTTTTATTTTAGTATGTGTCTGTGTGCTATTACATTTTTTGTTTATTTTAATGTTTGTCCGATTTTTTTTTTCTTGAACGGCAGAAGTGCTTGTTCGGAGTTTCGGCACTTTTATGTATAAAATTGTGTTTGCAACGCATATTCTCTGTCTGCTCCCTCGACAACCAATCCCGCCAAAGGGCTGTGATTTTCCATTGTCGAGTGACATGTTACAATATTTCCTTACTAGCGATCACATGCAATCTATCTTTGTAGCATACATATTTGTCGGAATTACAAATTTCGAACCAGGCCAATAAAGATTGCTCAGTGGCCTATTCTGTCGATGTATCAACGTAAACACACGTTTGGGAGTGTGGGATAGCAGTAAAATGTATATTTTGTGGATATTCATAGAAATGCATTATATGATCCAATGTCTGGACCTGAAAGTAGAGTACCTGCCCCATGGCAATAATTTTATTGTGATGCTAGAAGGAGCGTCACATGAAAATGGCTTTATATGGGGTGGGTACCCTATTTGCCAGGCCAAAACACGGGATCATATAAAGCAGTCTATATATGGTATATAAGAAATTGGGCAGATATGGCAATATATATCCATGTACGGCCTGATTATGCATATGTGGTCATATCTGCCCAATTCCTTATATATCCATATCTGTCTTTTTTATTCCAAGTCTAGTTATGACATTTTTGTAGGGGATGGCTTGTTGCATCAGCTGCAATACATCGGAAGGTGAAACATCAGGTATGCAACTCTATTAAACTATTTCTATTATATTCCGGTGCTGCCTGATACTTTTTAAAATACGGTTAGACACACTTCGGTGAAGCTCTACGGATTGACCAGATACGGTTCAGCTTCCGCTTCGACCCACTACGGTTTGGTTTCCGGACTGGGTATTTCCGGTTCATTTTACGGTTTCTAAGAATCCGGTTTGCTTAGGGGCTCATACGGCGGAATAAAATACCAGATTCATTCCGGTTTATTTATAAGCCGTTTTTTTGATGGGTTAGCTATCACTTCACAAAATACTTCTAATTTTTGTGATTGTTTTTGTTCAGATAAATTCTGGATCACGTTAATACGAAGCATACACTTAACACCAATGTCAAACTTCTCACATTATTTTTCTTTCTGTGTTGTCTCAAAATCGTCACTAGCGATATGTTTCAGACTAAATCAATACCAGGTTTTCTTTTCCGCCAGCTCTGCATGACGGTCAATTTACCTCGTTTCTTTATACTGGCTACTGAGTGTCAGGACCATCGGTGGCTTTTGATAGAGCCGAATTGAATGGACATCTGAGAATGCAAACTTGTTTGTTATTACACTGAATGTGACACATACTGATACATGTAGCGATGTAGGAGTGTGTCAGATTTCCTAAAGTTAGTTTGGACGGAAATGTATTACCAGATGAACCACTCGCTGAAAGTGACTCTGTCGAATTGCCACGATATGTGGCAATTCGACAGAGTACAGAGTACCAGATCGTACTTGAGAAAAACAATTTTTTTTTATTTTTTGGTTAATATTGGTTAAACCCAGTTACCGGTAAATACTTTGAGGTTACGATTATGGTAATGTTTTTTTTTTTGTTTTTTTTTAATTTCAAATAACAATTTCGTTCTGGTTACGATTACTGAACAAATTTCGTTCCTTAATGGTTTTCGGTTTTGGTTATGGTTACGGTTTGAGTCCCTGCTTTGCGTACCTATATTGATAAAAGCCCTTGAAATTACCTGCATGTGCACCATAATAGATTGTTGAGCATTCAGGCATAGACAAGACCACAGGAAAGCTATGAAAGATACTGAAATGACACCTCCCAATTGTGTGTACATCTAGCTGTGGCATCAAATTAGTTTTTTTTTATGCTGAGAAAATTAGATAAAAAAGGTTATTTGACAGTTATCAAGCAATTATTTAAAACAAATATTGAAAAAATAACAAAACGCAGTTTAAGCATTATAATGAACAGGTATTGTGGAGTGCATAAAAAAGCTAGATGGAATTAGCTGGTGATGACTTGCGCGAAAATCGCGATGATGTCGCCTTTTTGGGCCGCATATCAGCTTGTCTTCTGCTCTCCGAGCTCTGATCGACGCAGCCCGTACGGGATCGGGATGGATTGTTTGCAACTTGATGTTTCAATCGTACGCGTGAAAGTCTTTGGCATCAAAAGGCCGATCCGATTTTCTTTTGAACAAGATATGGCAAAGTATGGGTTGTGCAATCCGGATATTTTTAGCCTAGACTTTGTCCCATTGCATTGTAACCGAATTTGGAAAGGAATGGTTTGTTCGAACCGCATATTGTGTGTCTAGAATTCCTTCAATTGTACTTTAGACCGGATTCCAAAAATCACGGTTTGTGCGAAACGATTAGGAAAATCACGATTTGTGTGAACCAGAATTTGTCTGTCTGGAAATCCTTCAATTCGTCTTTGAAGCGGATTAGAAAAATCACGGTTTGTGCAAACCGTAATTTGTCTGTCCTGAATTTTTCCAATTTCACTTTGAACCAGATTAGAAAAATCACGGTTTGAGCGAACCAAGATATGCCTGTCCGGAATTCCTCCCATTCCTTTGAACCGCATTCGAAAATTCACGGTTTGTGTGAACCGGAAGCCGTATGTCCGGTGTGACTCCGGTTCGATTTTAGTCCGGATTTCACCTTCAGGACAGATTTCAAACCGTTATTTTTGCTAGGGATACAGGCACATTCGTCAAGTTCCCAACGGATTCGAGGTCACTGCCCCACAACCCCGACAATGGTAAACATCGCCGTCTTCTAGACGCCATATCGAGCCCCCCGGTCGAAACCCGATCGGCCATGGGGGATGCGCCGAACAGCAGTCGCCCCCGTATACAAACAAAAAGATAACACTTCTCGCGCACAGCGACCACCCGGGGGCTGCCAAACCTGCCTCGTATTGAGGCGCGAAAGTTCCCAACGGACCTCGTAACATTGATGGTGGTCGCCGTCTTTGCGGCATCACAGTGAACTCCTCGGTCGAAACCCGTCCGGTCACGGAGGATGCGCCAAGTGGCAGGCGTCTCCGCATACAAAAAAAAGGAAACACTGTGACCACCTCGTGGAGTAACCACCACGCCTCGCCCCAAGGCGCCAAAGCGGCGGAGGCGCGGCTTCACCCAACCATACAGGATGATTCCCACCAAAAGTGCAGTTGGCATTGAAAGAAGATATGCCGCAAAGAACGAAATAAGCAAAATTCTGTATCGTAATACATTGTTGATTGACAAGGAAAGCTTCGAAAACGCGTTGGTTGAGCATTACAAAAGTCTTCATATTTATTGCACACCCAAAAAATTCAATTTTCAATTTTTTCCTATTGTTTATGCCGAAGCTGTCAGACGGGCTTAAGGAAAGGCTAGAAGAGCCGATCACGTTAAGTGAAATTGACAAGGCAATAGACGACTTGAAAAGAAATAATCACCTGGGCCTGGTGGTTTCGGAGTGGAGTTTCATAAAGCATTTAAAGATTGACCCTATTGAAAAGACCATCAGGAAAATCCTGATGGGCTGATGGTCTGATAGAGTCGTATTTTCGGATGGCTGATGGTTTGATGGTCTGTTGGTCTGATGGTTGGATGGTCTGTTGGCCTGACGGTCTGATGGCCTGATGGTTTGATGGTCTGTTGGTTTGATGGGCTGATGGTCAAATGACCTGTCGTATTTTGAGACGTCTATTTTTTATAGTTTAATTATGGAGGTTTCATGGCTAATTTGAAACAGTTCAAGTTGGCCACACTTAAAATACACGACAATATGGGAATGCATAATGTGGAAACTTAATAATGCCATATGTTTGGATCATGACGAGGTGCACATCCCACTTAGAATTCAATTATATTGTCCACTGCACACTGGTAATCGCCAGTCTGACATTTGAGTACGACAATTGCAGCTACTATTAAGAATAAAGTCAAACAAGCTGCATTGCTTTGATAATTTTATTATGAAGTTATGAAATCATACATTCTTTCGCTGGGAGGAATGGCAAGGTAATACAGAAAAACCAGAAACATTTCAGGAAGTACTATTGTGATCAATATTAGTTGAAGCGCCATGACGCATGGCGTGTAGTACTATCGGAGCAACCTGTCCGATTTTCAGTGAACCTCTGTGTTTGCGGAGGTTTAAGCAGGTTGCTTCTTGCACTCATTGCACCACTATGAGCTGGAAATTGACACCGAATGGCATAGTGGTGCAACGAGCACAAGAAGCGATTTGTTTCTACCTCAGCGCATACCAAGGTTTGCTGAACAATCTGAGAGACAACTCTCATATTATTGCGTGCTAGCGTAGTGGCATTCAGCTCGTATTGGCTGCAATACTACATTTGCTCTATTTCAGTAGCATTGGCAATATATAAATTAAGCTAAACTAATATGAAGAAAAGGGTAAAAAGGCCACAACATGGGGTGCAAGCGCTGGCAGACCTGCAACAGCATGGGCAGTCCGTGGTGGGACCGCGCATCGGGGGAGGACAGGCAGCAAAGGGATGAGCCAGGACATATCGAGGGCAATTCAGAGATCAGCGATGAGTCCAAACACAGGACGACCATTGACATACGTCAACAGCAGAGTGGACCTAGAGACGACTAAGGGGCAGTAAGAGTGACATGCTTCATTGTAATTCTGTGACCATGCAACGTTTTGGAGAGAGAGCGAGCACGGCCTGATGGAATGGCAGTAGCTACCAAGCAACCCACAGCCTTTCCCAAGTGGTCAGCTGATCAACACACTACTTTAAAGTTGTTTGCAGAAACATTTAAAGATATATTAACCTCTAAATAATTTATCTATACCATCATTTAAAATAATTGCTTGTAAACTTGAGACCCAAAATAGTTTTTAACTTAATTAAGGAAGTTAGAGTGTAGATGCACATACCTTTGTAGCGATTTCTACTGAGATTGGACATATTTTCTGACAGGTACCGCCGTATCTTCTGATGCCGGGCTGCCCTTTCATCCTGGCGGTACCTCTTCTCCCTCAGTTGTAGCCGAAAGCAGCCTGGAATATGGAAAATCCAGGGTAATAATTTTTTTCAGCACTCAGACTTAAAACAATATAGAACGTCATAAATACAAACTGCAGGGTCATAGTTTAAGAAGACCAAGGGTAAGTAAATTAGTCTGAAATGGAAGCAGTTAAGTGGCAGCTGGCACCTAACAAACCTTCAACATTTCTCAGAATTTACAGAGTTCAGAGATTACCATAAAAAGAAAAGTAGTGCAGTATCCTGATTCATGTCCCTCTCCCAATAGACAGCCCACCCTGGCTTTTGTTAGATTCTTTTAAGCACAAAACAGGTAGCCCATGTCTATAAATCTCAACGCAAGGCTAGCGACTTCGTAAGAAATAGGAGCTACAACTGTAGATAAGTAGACAATGAACATTGGAAACTGCTTATATTTGGTTGTCATCCCTCGCTGTGGTAACAGCTTAGACAGGCCACAGAATTCAAAGACAGCATCATAAACACCAGAAAGAACAATGCAGTTCTATATAAAAACAACAATTTTTCACATTCCTTGAAAGATATTTCATTCATGGCCTGGCTACAATATTTATAACCCTTTTTGGTCGCACTCCATGAGGTAGACTACGTTACATTTTTACCGAATTTCTCAATTTTAGGTGAGGCTACCCTCAGGATATTATAGCAATGCTCGTTTTTAGTTAAGCTTCTAAATGTCTCCAAGCCATTATTTCTTAAATTATTGCATAAAGTGATGTTTGCTTCTAGAGCACTCACGACAGTAGTCATAAGTATGCCCATACCGATCTAACAATCTGAGATCTGCATAACAAAGTGATCCTTAGGTTGGGAGTCACCTGAAGAAAGAAGAGAAATTGATGGTTAAAATGAATTCAGAACATTTAGCTCTCTACAGTTGGCATACATCATGAAAGGTGCATTTCAAGCCTGCAATACACATATCAGCAAGCAGATTAGGACCATAAGAAAATTAAATGCAAAAGCTAAGAGGATCAGTTTATGTTGCCTTTCTTTTTTCGAAACTAATAGCCAATAGAATTGAATGCCTTTTGCAGCATGGGCTGTTAAAACAATGAAATTTTGTTCCTGCATTGTTGCCCATTTCTCTTTTACTTCAACATGCTGCTTTGAAGTTTGATCTGATGCATGTGTCTCCCCACTAAGAAAAAAAAGGTAGATAAACAAAGCAAAACAAACAAGTTTTCCTAATGCGGAAATTCATTTCCTCTAGGCATTAGTTGGTGCTTTCGAAGAAGTGTGCTTCCAGAAGAAGTTACACAAATGCCAGAATGTAGCTGACAGCAGATCTTAAAGGGGTACGAAAACGGAATTCCAGTGCTCCTTTGCTAGCTTGGATGTGAGCTACTTTGCAGCATCACCTCAAAAAAAAAAAAAAAACTTTCATTGAAAGGCACAAGAAAACTAAATTTAAAGGTAATTAAACAGCCTTTCAATGTGCACCTGGTGGATGCCTCCGAAGCTTCGTTCGAAAATAATATAGCAATGTTGGGGACCTTGGACGTAGTCGTGACATGGCAAAAACCGCTATGTAGCTGCACTACACATCGGAGCAGCGCCGCTCTTTGGAGGTATACTCAACTGTTGGAGCAATCTCACCCTGAATGCGATGACCTTGACATGACTTATCGCACACATACGCGCTTAGACGGCTTAGTCCGCGTTCGTCCACGTAAAGCCCACAGGTGTTTCAAATGGCTAGGCTATAACACGTCTACGCCACCACAATGCACCCGAACGGCACAGCTCATAACCACTCCAGCTTTGCCGGACAGCCTACGACGCATCGAGCTCTCCGTTAACTTCTCTTCGAGCACTTGCTCAAGTTTGCTGCAACAACGAGAAATAAAATCATTTGTTCAAAATACAAATGTGCGATTATTATTTACGGTTATTATCTGTTATGATTCACTCATTCTTGGCGGGGTACCCCCATCTCACGTCCAGGTGTTAGCAGACAACCTACTAGAGTAAAATCTCGGAGCTACTAATTGGTAAGAATTTCGGAATAAAACAAATTCGCAAATTCCCCGGCCGAAGCGCATTGTATACAACGTGATCATTTTTGGGTGTTCCGAATACCTCGACGCGCTGCGACGGCTGATACGAATACGTGCGTGCTACACAATGATGGTGTCAAGGAGGCCACGATCGGCGACTGTAAGCTCCCAAGGTTCCGGGCGGCTGATTGCCTGCTGCTGCCAGGGATCAGCCGCACTTTCTTTACCCAAGATCTGGAGCTCAAAATACATGCGTGTTACAATCGGACCCAAAAACCAAAAAAAAATGCTAAACAAACTGTGGAAAGTGGCCAGCCCCATCACCATCAACACATGTTTCAAATCCAATCCAATCTGAATCCAAATTCACTTTTTTTTTTGCTATCTTGTGGAATGGTGTTTCAGCCTTGGAAAAGCAAAACCGATTTTACTTTAAGGTTGCCTCTAACAAAAAGTGACTGCGTTTGCAAAAACAGAAAACCGAGTGATGTTGGTGGTGTCTTCGGTGTGGTCCACGATGACATCCTAGCTTGGATGGAAAATCAAAGGAACCGAATTTTCGCTCGCAAGATTTTGATGTAGGGCTTCAATAGCACATAGTCTGGGCACTTTCCGAGTATGTGCATTTGATAAAATGTTTTCTACGAAGTGTTTGTGGTTCAGCCGTCATTATTTTATCTGCGCGGTAGAATCGACATTAATTAATTTTTTTGACATTCGTGGGTTGATTATGACCGTGTTTTACTATCGGGGGCGTGTTAGAATCGTGCAAAATGCATACAAGATATTTTCTGCCATAAATAAATGCATATTCATGCATTCCTTGTTTTTCAAAATATAAATTTTCTTTCGCTTTCGTTGATACGTACTTAGCATGAAATATGTTACGCGACTCCGCGAGATTCGTATCAAGATTTTAAAAACAAATGTTTGCTTAATGAGAGCCTGCACCTAGTGCTGAGTGAGTGGGGCAAACACCTTCTCTTGCCGCGCTGCCTTTGCCTTGTTGGAGAGGGTGCCGGTCACCGACTTGTCCAAAAGCACTTCCACTGGCCGTATGGAAGCAGCAGTGATCTTCCAAAACATGGAGTCGCACTCTGCTTTCCGCATGTTGCCCGGATTCCTGGTTGACGTGAAAACGTTGTCCCACATGAATCTGTTATAAACAAAATCGAGAAACAGCTTCACACAAACCAGTCGTTGACGCAGAGTGGTACTGTATACTCCAAGATACATCGAAAATGCACTTAACTAATTACATTCATGATATTTACGCCTTTATATTTGAAACAGCGCTACCTATGAATTTCTATCTTCATGGGCATCTGCGAAGCTGATGGGCCCACAAAGTTTCATGGCATTTGCATGAAACAGGTATGTAATCCCTTAGTTGCATCAGGTGAGCATGAAAATAGAATGTTTTCCCGGCCCTGGCTATAACTGCAATTAAGAGCCTGGCTACAATAATGTTTTAATGACTTATGGTTGTTGCATCGATTCAAACTACTGTGCTTACACTATCTCAGGAGTGGCCAAACTGAGGCTCGCTAGCAGCACGCGGCTCTTTGCGGGTCCAAGTGCGACTCGCGGCTCCCTGGAAACGAGTATCCATGACGTGTGTCCCCTAGACGAAAAGAGTTCTAGAATTTAAAAAGAGCTCACAGTCTTGGCAGCCTTTGCAACACACTATTTATATACACCTGGGATGCTTTTTGCCACATAGATGCGTCGAGTGAGCCCGTTTCCTTTATTGTTCTAGAAAGACTTTCAACCGTATACGCGTAACGGTTGTCAGGGGCAGTCACTGGCTAGTGAATCGTGTATTAATTTTTCCTTAGCAGTGGAGAAAGACCTTCTGATGCATAGTATCAGTTGTTGTAGTCGCCCATTATACTTGTCCTCTTTGGAAATAACTGTTCCCTCCATATTGTTTCTTGTTAAAAGTAGCCCCCCCCCCTTTCTTCATTCCAGCGACTCTAAACTTTCGTAGTTATGTCTGCGGCTCTACTCCATGTCACTCTGGCCACCCCTGCACTATCCTAAACTCTTTTAATGTATATCATACACAGCATGAAAGTGAAACGTTTTTTATTTTACCATTCCACCCTTATTCTGGAGGCCGATGGTAGGATTCACAATCTCATTCTTCGGAAGGATTTCCTCGACAGCAACTGAAAAACAATTTCACATTAAATAGGTACGGAAACCAAATTCCAGTGCCCATTTTATAGCTTTAATGTGTTGCATGTTGCAACATAACGTCAAAAATACCAGTCTTTCGGTGAAAGGCACAAGCAAATTAATTTTAAAGCTATTAAACATTTCAATGTGCACCTGGTGGATGCATGTGGAGCCTCAGTGGGAGGTAATCTAGCAACGTTGGGGAACTTTCTGCGTAGTCATGACGTAGGAAGGACATTCCTCGGTCATCCTGCTCAGCAACAGAGTGCAGCCACAAGAGTAGAGTAGAGAGCTCTTTGTCGTTTATGCCTTCTTTCTCAACATTACTGTTTCCTCCCTTTATGAATGAATATCCTCTATGCAAGATATAAGCGATGTGTTGCATATGACATGTTCGGCTGTATCACCGCGCAGCAAACTTCTTTCATATATTGCAGGTTCATTAAAAAAATTACCTTTTCAATGCTAAAACATGGGTTCGTTATTACGGTAAACATACGAGTACCCAAAGGTCAGGCCACAAATGACTTACGTGTTAGGCAGTAGGGCCCTATAGCACCTCCCACCTCAACTGAAAGCCGAGCTGCAGGTAGTCCTGCAATTGATAGGTGGGTGGGCTGGGTGGGTCAGAAAAAGGTGTTTCTAGCAGCTCTGCCGGTGTGCCCCCTAGCAGCATTACTCACGCACATTAGGGTGTAGGCAGAAAGTATGACATTCCTCATCAACAGATCATGACAACACATTGTTGCCGGCAACAAACTGGATTCTCGTGCTATTTTGTTTAGATTTAGTTGATTCTTTGTCTTCCTTGTAACTCCGGACTGTTTTGTTCGCCTTTGTGAAATAGAGAAGGCTTGGTAAACTGCAAAGCTTTGAGAGGTGAAACAGAGCAATCCCAAGGAAGTATATAAATGTTAAGGACTCGGCATGACATTATGCTGAGTGTTGGGATTCCCAAGCTGCTTTCCACACTCACATTTTGTGCACGATCGGCTCTCTTTCTGCATCAGTTGGACCGGTCAGTTGTGTGCCTGTTTCGGTCACTGGTAGCCATATGTGGCTGGCGCTGCTTTTGAGAACCTCGCAACATCGTCACTTTCAGCTTTTGTCCTAACATAGACCGCATCTAAAAATTAATTAGTGCTAAGATTTAGCTTTCGGACACTCCCAGCAAAATAGGCTGTACCACATTACATAGACAGGTAATGATATTCTGGTGTCAGAATTTCCACAAAAACTGCTTTGCGTTAGAGGGCACAAGGGCTGACGTTTCTGGGAGGTGCAGCTTTGTGTGAACTTGCAGATACCTCAGCTACCTGTTTGCGCCTGGCCAGTTCAGTTGCCATTTTCTCTTGGGTTTCTAGTAGGTACAGTCGGGGACAAAAGACTCCAGGACACGCAAGCTGCGACTGAAACGCATTGCTCTGCCATCTGCCGGCGGGTCGCCTGGTTTCGAGATCACAGAAGAGCGCATGCGTGTCCTATTGTGCCTGCCAACGTCTGTGCTTTCCCGCTCTTCTGCGGCGCGGCGCCTAACTCGGAATCGGGCACGTGGTTCCACTTCGGAGATAGCGCTTACTGACATGGCACCTATAAAGCAAGAAGTCACGGCAGCTCAACTAAGCGATAAGCTGAGCTGGTTTTAAAGCAAGGTGCGCTGACACGGCGAAATGCATCGCAATGCCCAAAGTGCTATCTCGAGTTTCGGAATGTATAGCAGACGCTCGTCAGCCGCCAGCGCTATCTCCGAAGCGGCACCACGTGTCCGATTCCTAGTTAGGTGCTGTGCCGCAGAACGGCGGAAAACACACATGTTTGCAGGAAAAGTAGGGCGCGCGCATGCGCTTTTGTGTGATCTCAAAACCAGGCGACCCGCCGGCAGATGGGAGAGCAATGGGTTTCAGCCACAGCTCGCACGTCCTGGGGACTTTTGTCCCCTACTGTACATTTGTGATCATGAATAAATAAGTTGGTTAGGAAGCAATGGCACCTGATTCAACATCAATGCAATTTGATTAAAAGGTTAAAAGGCGCGTACAGAAAGGACGAAAAAAGAGACTTGGCGCCTGTCCGTGTCGTACGTGTCTCTTTTTTCGTACTGTCTGTTCGCGCCTTTTAACCTTTTAATCAAGATGAACCAACTATCCCCAACCAAAGTGTTATTGCATCAATGCAAGCCATGTATTATATGACTTGCATGAATTGACGTCGAATCAGCCACGATTGTGCGAGTAAGTTTGTGCTGCGGAGCGCAAGAGTTTGGTGCTCTCTTCAACAAATGGACAGAAGCGCTACCAGAGGACTGACGCTCGAACGCGCTCTTCTTGCACCGAGTATATCTCAAAGTGCAAGTCAAACTCTTTGCGCTGACAGAAACGTCGTCGAGACGAGGAGTGCAGTGGGCCGCTGCCTCTTTTTAGTTGAAGAATGCTTAACCCAGCGACTAAAATGATTTGATTTGAAAGCCAGGACAGCTGTTAGCATTACGAAAAAGGTTTGTTCCTGAATCTCGCCTGAAAACGAATTATCTATCGAACAGTAGCGTTATCATAGTACAGCGACAGAAAAGTTGTCGGGATGAGAGGACAGTCGGATCGCTGCCCTTTGTAGAATGCACAGCCCTGCGAATCAAGATACTTCGATTGGAAAGCGAAAACGGTGCGGAAAAAGTTTGTTCATGCATCTCGCCTGAAAACTAATTAATGTGCTATTTATTGATTGGTTGTGTGCCAGTATTGGAGTAGCACATCGACAGGTTCCGTCTCGCGCTGGAAGACGAAAACCCAAGATATCTGACAAGTTTGAGAGTTTCTTGTTTTGACAAGCGAGTTCAAGAATGTTGTCCTTCATTTGAATCTAACTGCATGCATGGCCAATAAATAGATCGGTCAAGTAAATTCAGCATATGTGGACGAATCGAGTCTTCAAACCTTTCAGAAATATTAAAACATTCGTGAAAATTTTCTAGCCTAGCCGCGCATTTTTTTTTGCTTTTACTTTGCCGTTTTACAGAGCCCTTAATTAATTTATCTTCAAACTAATTTTGGCATCAGCGAGATGCTGAGTTCGTAATAAACATGCAGTCGGAAGTGGCTCATAAAGCTCGCCGACAGTTTCGGTGTGTTGCGCTACTGTACGCTATGGTTCGTTTAGTTGCTGCGCTCGGAGTGTGAAACTGGGAACGGTGGAGTACGAGTAAATTAGCGCGAAATAATTTCACAGGAGCAATGGGGGCTTGTAGGGTGCCATATGATGTCACGTGGAAGGCAGTTCAGTCCACACGTTCAACTGAAGTTTTAGACAGCCCATGCAATCATCTGCCTAGCTTAGTACCCTATATAAGCACAGCACACAATATTCACTAATAATTACAGCCACAATAAAAATGAAAGAAAAAGGCGATTGCTTGTGGCTACGTCGCACTTTGGGATGGTAAAAAATACACACTCACCCGTCAGTTTGAGGATCTCGGCCTCCTCGGGTGTTCGCGTCGCCGTCTCAAGACACCTTGTACTCCGTCCTACGCTTGAAGTCGGCCACATTCGAAGGATTGCAGTTTTTAATAAAGCTCTGTGGACGCCGCTTATTTTTCCGTTCTCGCAATATGGAGTAAAACCTACCTAAATATCTAAAACGTCCAATACACTCCACGAGGAAGGGCGAGGCTGCCGAGGCAAGAAAGCGCATGAAACAACTGGATTTAGATTTGGATTTGGATTCGAAGCTTTTGAAGATGCAGTTGCTCGAACGGATATAAGCAGGGAGCGTTTTTCAAAATGTAAAGTATAGATTAAAATTAACGGATCGTCGAGTGTCGAACACTGCGCATAAACTTGAATGAGAACATTTTTGACAGAAATCTGTCAAGTGTCAACACTGCGTGTAAAGAAACTGGCGCCGGCAGCAGCCGATGCCTCGGCAGCAGCCAATACATTAAAGAGTAAGTCATGATTTACGCGACCCTCGGCAGTCCTCCGCCCGTAGCGGAGCGGTACCGCGTCGGGCTGCAGAACGAGAGGTCGCTGGTTCGACGACCTCCGGGGACGGAAAATCAATATTTTTTCAGGGTGTTTTTTTTATTATATCTATGGGGGTGATGGTGGTGAAAACTTTATTTGAGTCTACAACGCCTGCCGATGCCCTCCGTTAACGACCGCCCTGGTCCAAAAGGGTTCTGGTGCAGCTGAATACTGATAATGCGGGTTTTCTACCTTTCGTGTCGCCGGTTTTAGTACCTTTCGTGACTCGACGTGTTTTCGCTCAAGAACTTTGAAGGTCGTCTGAACGATGAGACATATAAGGCTTTTCCTTAATAAAAGAAATGACATCAACCCATTGACCACGCGGCTGCGGCCCATCATATATAATACGCGAGATTCAACGACAGCTTTTTTTCGTGTCATAGCCTCAAATCGCCTATTTTGTAGCGTGCAAAGTTGCGGAGCCTCCTCGACTTCGGGCTGCTTATTCAGCGAGGCGGTGGCGCATTCCCCCGACTATTTAACCTTTGAGCGAAGTAAAGCAAAGCAACTGGCGCGCAGTCTGTTTGGAGCCGAACTTAATTGCCGCCGCGACGGTCCGATGCGTACATCGGTCGCGGGGCTCGGGAGTGCCGTGTCTATAAAAATAATGTGTCGACGAAAAGTATGTCGACCTTCCGTTGGTAATGAAAGGCGTAGATGGAGCATATGCGAAACG
>JABSTQ010000991.1:0-32249 GCA_013358835.2 Ixodes persulcatus
GAAGGTTGATGTGTGAACGCAGTTCGACGAGTGGACTTTGGAAAGCCTTGGACGCCGACCCCCAGATCGAAGCTCTGCTCCGATCATTTTTCACCGGAGAGTTACGAACGAAACCTACGGGTGTTGGTTGCTTGTGGCTTGTCAGCGAAGGGCTCGAGGCTTAAAAAGGATGCCGTGCCGTCGCTCTTTGCCCACCATCCGCCTGCTGTTCCAGCACGAGCGGCCTACATCAAGCGGCGGCGAATCGAAGTAAGATCTTTTCTGCTTTGCGGCCATACATTCCTCGATTGATGTCTTCTGTTGTTCTCGTTGCATGATAGGCGGTGACGAGCCCTCGAATCTGGATCGAATCTGTCTCTTGTGCCTCTTCACTCTCCCTGTGAAGTTCGTCAGCAGGTGACAGTGGGTCACGTGCATTTGGGTCAAGGCTCCTGCTATCGTCTTCGTCGATGGTTTTACTAAACGACATGTATGCTGAAAAAAAAATAAAGAAGCCCTCTTAGTGTCGAAATCGGCACACGACTTTGATGTGCGGATTCAAAATCAAATGCTTTATTTATCCATATAGAGAAAGGCGGCATAGATAAGAAACCAACATGTGTGGCTTGTTGATACACATACTGCATTGAATTAGTGAAAAGGATGATTCCAGCCGAACCACACTGAAGATGTAAGGTAAAACATGGAGTCAGCATAGGAATGAACGTAGCATTACTAAGTGGCATGCTGTACAGAAAAGGTAAACATGATAAAAGTATCCAGATCAATAAATAAAACAGTCATTGTCAAGTGCAGTGTTGAAGATGGAGCATTCACGCTCCATTGAATGTCCGTTGAATTGGGAAGGGTGGGCATGTAGAGTACAACCACTAACTAGCTCCAATCACTGAAGTTTATAATGAAAAGAAAAACAGAATGTTCTGCTTTGCGTCACTGCTTGTTTACTACGCAATCTCGTGCGTAGTACACAGGTCCGTAACGACTATACTTCGTTTCACCGTCCGTCCGAGCGCGGCCGATGTTATGAGCCGAAGGGCCAATCAAACAGCGCGAAAAGCGCAACGTCACGGCGTGCTCTCTGCTCTTGATAGGACTAGCCGGCGTAGGATCACGCACAGAAGGACGGCGAATACCCGCTGGTCCTATCAACTGCAGAGAGCACGCCATGACGTTGTGCCTCTTCGCTGTTTGATTGGCCCTTCGGCTCATTACATCGGCCGCGCTCGGACCGAAGCTGAAACGAAGTATAGTAGCGATCAGCCGGCGCTTGAAGCTCGATCACGCGATATAAACATTCACCTCCCTATTGTTCGAACCCGTTACGCAGCAGTATTAATTAACATTGCGGTTGTGGATACCATAAAGGACTTAAAAATATTGCGAAAGTTCAGATTTGTAAGTTACAACACTCTAATTTACCCAAGTTCGGCTGGAGGTAAATATAATACTTAAAAATGCCCCCCCAAAAACAACAAAAACACTTGCCTTAGTCAAACGTTACGAAGGAAAACTTTGAAAATCCTATGTATTTGGTAATAAAAAAAAAAATGTTGTGGGTGGGGGTGGGAATGTGGAAGCGAAAGAAAGTGTTCTCTCCCCTTGCTAACGTTCTCTGTTTTCCTCTATCACCCACAAAAACTTTTGCTAGCTTTAAGTAAATGTCTGCCTAATGAACTTTCTTTTTCTTTTTTAGTCCGGCAAGTTTTTATTTTTTTTATTTTACAAATTAGATTTACCACCTAGATGCACTTACGTGGTAAATTAGTTCGCAGCTTACAAATTCGGTTTTTACGCGCCTGAGGAAAAAAGAACAAAAAAACAGACGTGTACAGCCCAGCACACGTCTGTTCGGGCGCCGCGGCTCGCGCCGGAGAGCCTCAAAGATTCGTGTCTGGGACTGACCCGCAGCGCGAAAGCGAGAGTTCCCCCGGCACTGTACGTCACTGGCAGCGCGGCGTGGAGCACCGCCGCTCCATCCACAGAGCCCCAATGACAATTTAGGCCTAGCGACGAGTACGGGAGACAGCACACACGGCGGCAGCCGCTGAGTACGGCACCGAACGAGTTCACTCGTCTTCCAGTCGCTAGCATTTGGGTATACAAGCGACGAGTACGGCATAGTGCACGCATAGCGGCGGCAGCCGTGTGCGGCACCGAACAAATTGACGGGTTTTCCAGTCGCTATAGCTTTTGGGTATACGCACTAACTCTCGCTACATCTGCTGGATAACTACCACGTATACAGAATTAAAACAAAATCAGCTTACCTTCTATCTTTAGACGGCTAGCGCAACAGAGGTAGGTGCCGCTTGGCCTGCGTACTCGTTGAACGAGAACGATGCTGACGTCACGTCCACGATTTCCAGCGTTGCTGGGACCTCGAGCGCTAGTTCCGGTTTTGTCGGCCGCGCCCCAAACAGAACTTTGAGGGGTCGATATTTTTAAAACTACGCACGATAACGAGAAAAAAATTACACCTTGCAATTCAGGAACGCTGGCTGAGCTAAAACCAGTCATAACCCCAAAATCGAAACTTCGGACCGGAGTTGCCCTTTAGGCTGGTTAATATTAAACTGTCTAAGCCAAGAGTTTTCCAATATTGGTGATGTCATGGTATAGGCTGGTCAATATTGCACTGCCATAGCCAATGGCTTATTGGTATTTGTGTCGCCTAGCCTATAAACCCGCGACCCTTTTTTTTTTTTGCATTGCAGAGGTAGGAAAGTGGAAAAGAGTCATTCACGCGCTCGCTCGGGGCGAGAATTTTATTTAGCCAACTTCATGGGGCGTACGTCGCCGGTACTTTATAACCGCGATCACGAATACGTCCTTAGCTGCCTATAGGACTATTGCAGTTTTTTTGCCGGCTGCTCTCCCTTCGCATTGCCTTATCTCGGCGTTGAAAACTTAATTCCGTTTTTTAGATTTAATTATTTTTGTCTTTTCCAGTGTATTTTGTATGTATCTGCATTTCGTAGCGTTAACGTCTTCTACTTTGTACGTGCCCCTGCCACGTTTGTATTTCTTTCTGTGTGCTCTATTTTTTTATATTTAATGTTTCTTTGCATATTTGTCATTGTCGACGAAGTGACTTCTACTCTCAGTTTTACGAGAGTCTATCGCGCTAGAAAGTCGTCTATTGGACTCGAATGAAGACTCGAGAGGGCTGCTTCGACTGTCAGTGCATGTGTCATCAGTGTAGGCAGAGCAACGACGTAGGAATCGCGACGCGAGAGCATACTGCGCCTCCATCTGGCCGGCCGCGCTCACTCTGCAGAAATGTGAGCGTGGTACTCTCGAGCCCCGTTAGCTTACTGAAGTTGGAAGACGCTACTTTGTCGTCGCGAATCCTTTGCCCTTCAAACGGTCGCGAGGTCGTTTGAAGGGTTCGTTTTTTTGCTATTTTATAT
The DNA here is from genome assembly GCA_013358835.2 of Ixodes persulcatus. Classification (NCBI taxonomy): domain Eukaryota; kingdom Metazoa; phylum Arthropoda; class Arachnida; order Ixodida; family Ixodidae; genus Ixodes; species Ixodes persulcatus. The sequence goes on from JABSTQ010000991.1 coordinate 3,411, forward strand.
TTATTGTTGAAAATGTGTTGTTTTTTGTTGAAATTGTGTGTACTTGCACATTTTCCCTCGATTCTGTCGATTAGATCTAATTGTGTTTAATTAACTGAGTCATGCTCGCGTCATATTAATTGGTCAAGTGATTATCATCACGAAGGTAGCTTGCAGTGACGTTTTTTTTGCTCTCGCATTTGGCATATGGCATTTGGAGCTACTTTGCCGTATTTATTAGAAATTAAAAAGTTTCTGGACAAAAATGTCAGATGTGAATTGACAGCAACGATGACGTGTTTGCCTGTTTTCATGTGAAGAAAAAAAAAGTAAGTGACGATGCCTGAGCGCCTGCGCGTTTGTGAAACTGCTACGAAGTAGCGTCTCCGCACGGGATGGGAGAGGGGAGGAGCAGATCCATTGGAGGGAGAGAGGTGAGAGGGGGCAATTGGAGGAGGGCGGTGAGGAGACCGAAGGTTGCAGGCGGATGGTGCATTGCATCCTGTATCCGGCTTTGTTGCCACGCAGAAAAAATTCGTTTTCAAAAGTTTATCGGGCAACATTCGCAGTCACCACTGCTAGGACATGTAGCGTGTGATTAAATCCGAATCCACGCCTAACGTTGACGCAACCCTCCTGCCCAATGCATGATCAGAGGATGTGATGACAGACAGGTGATGATGCAGACCTTTGAAAAGGGTCTGTTTAACAACTATCCTCTCGTGTGTACTTAAATTATGGCCACGCGGAATTGAGAAAAAACACTCCGATCAGCTCACAATGGTAATTACTCAAGGTGTTCGTTCTTGTCCACGGTATTATTGCTTAAACAATACTTACTTTCTTATCAAATGGCAGGAACTAAATGAGATTTTATCAATTTTGTGAGAAATATGTTGACTCTTGTTTTTCTTTGACAACGAGAGTTTTCAATAAGCCTTCCTTTTCTTGTAGTGTCTGCGCTGTGCTCAAAATTATGTTTGTTTTATCACTAGTTTAATAGCTATTACGACTAATTTTACGCATGACAAGTGAAAGACCTTCAGATACCTTTGTAAATTTTATGGTTCCGATAACAATGGCAAGGACTGTGGGATGGAGCATCATGTTCCCTTGCTTCCAAATAAACCTCAACAATGCACAACTTTAAAAAGATATGGAAGCTAAATTTTTGTGCTTATTCCTTTTCCTATGACTTATCAAATAAAAATACCTCAGAAACAACAGTGAGGTTAGAAAATGCGAGAAAAATATTTTAAAATGAATTTGACATTTCACAACTTTCACTTAGCAGATGCCACTGAAAATTTATTGGAGGGAGGGACCTGTCGTCGTTGGACCCGTAAGAGCAGCGCTGCGCCGCGAGGGTGTGGCGTTCAAGTGTACGAATCAGGGCTGTACGTGAGCGCACAGCGCTCGCCGAAAGTTGGCATTAAGAACAAAAAATATAAAAATACGAGTATGTGATTATTTTTGCAGTTAATACTGAACCTATTTGACTTATTTCTGAACGTTCTGCGTATATTTCCAGTTTCGATTCAGTGCCCTTTCAAGGGGTACTCCGGAATCATTTTAATGGTACCCGATTTGACTCAAGAAAATCTAAACAAACCGAAAAAACTGAACTAGTCACCCATATATTAGGCCAAAATAACTTTTAATTGCGAATATATTTGAATTCTTAGTTTTGGTCCCCACCATATTTGTTTCAAACTTCAACAATAAAGAAGAAAGAAGTGGCGTTAGCGGCAGGCAGGAGTTTAGTCTTTGGTCAATATAGTTTGTTTCCAAGTGATTACAAGTTTAAGGGTATCAAATGAATGATTGAGAAGCTCGCTCCAGCACTGTGCAGGCAAAACGCGCGGCATACTCTGTTTTTTAGACTGCCTGTTCACCTTGCAAACCTGCCGGCCTGCCATATAACAGTTATCTTTGATTGAGGTTGGGATGTTTATGTTTCTCAAACTACAACGAGCTAAGCTTCTAATCTAAAATTAGTTCAGATAACATGGTCTTTTGTTCTGACCGCAAGCCAGATTTTTAAGGCTAGGGGATTGCATCGGATAGTTCCTCATTTGGACTAGCCGATGGCTGGAGCAAATGTGCGCCTTCCTATTTTCCTTGCTCAAGCCGTCTTGACTTGTACAGAGCGCGACACTGTTAGCGCGAACAAGCGATCACCGGTTTTTCCAGTTTTTCTCTTTGAAACCAAGGGATGCCATCCAAGTTAGTATTGCTACGGAAAGATCTCATTTAGTTCTATAATGTAAGCGATAAAATTTCGTGCTTGCTAATACTATTTAGAAGTAAAATGCGAAAATGCGCCGATGCCATGTTCGCGCTAACAGTGTCGCGATGTGTACGTAGAATATTTAACTGTTGTACTTACACATAAATATACAGGATGCGTGTGGAATTTTAGAAAATAACGGCTGTTTAAAAAAAGAAGTTTAAAAAGTTTTCTATTTCCACAATATTCTTTTTCTTTTGTTTTTATTTACAATACTGCGAAAGTTTCGGTCAATGCAGGAGAGGAAAAATAATTTGTACAAAAACATAACGATACTATATTCACACACACTCTATAGGCCCTCAGACTTGCACAGACAGGTTTGTACAAAATGTAATACATTCTACAAGCATGCATATATTAGGGAGCAAATAATCGCGTAGTCCTAACTCTAATGACTTTATGTCGGTGCAGCCGATGACTTCATTAGGAAAATCATTTCATTCTACTATTGTTATACACAAAATTGTATTTGAAGGCGTCGTTTTTGTAACGATAAGGTGCGATTGCCCTATCGTTGCATGTCCTCTGAAAACTTGAAGTTTAAGGGCTCAAGTATGATTGCTTTTCTATCTTTGTCGCACCATTTGTAATAAAACAGAACATTAATTTTAATCTGGATATTTGTCTTCTCGTTGTCAGGAAGTCAAGTTCTGCCTCGCCCTACTGAAAAAAAAAATTGAAATTCAAACGGGTGGCAAACTGGTCGACCCGTTTGAATCAAACGGGTGGCAAACTTGTTGATCCGTTCGGGTCAAACGTGATTATGGGTACGGGTACCCGTTTAAAACGGTATCCATTTGAAACGGCAGCCGTTTGAAGCGGCACCCGTTTTATACGGTACCCATTTGATACGGGTGCCCGTTCGACCTGGCACGTGACCACACATTTGAACGCGCCCTTCGGATAGTCAGGCAAATTATTCGCTAGCCCTAAATCGGTGTCGTTTGGAAGGTTGGTTAACTGGCCGGCGCCATATTATTAAAGTTATTTAAGACCTCCCGAAACTGATAAACCTAATTATGACATGGAGGAAACCCGTAGAAAAAATATGCTGGCGCAGGTGCTTGCAAATGGGCAGGAAAACAGACACGAAAGATTGCTTTCAATTCTCCTAAAAGTTGATTACAACCTTTTCTGTAGACAAGTACAAACGTGCAAGCGATCTGTGAAATGTAGAGACACTCTAAGCTTTTATACAACTGGGAAGAGTGCAAAGCAAACAAGAACCGAGGTAATTCTACCGGGTGTCCCAAATAGCGGCCAAGCTTTTTGTAAAATTCGCAAAGAGAAAATCTACCTGAGGAAAAAGTAAAGAAAGAAAAAAGGTTTAACTCTTAAGGAAATGCAGCGAAGCCACCGGTCTTCAAGTAAAGGAGAGCCCTATTGTTTGAAGACCGGTGGCTTCGCTGCATTTCCATAGGAGTTAAGCCTTTCTCTTTTTATTACTTTTTCCTCAGCTAAGTTCGCTCTTTGCAAATTTTACAAAACAAATGCACCACCTGTGGGCAACGCTGCACAAAATCGTAGCGAGATAGGTTAAGAAACCGAATTTCGCGGTTGATTTAAAAAGCCTGGCTGCTTTTTGGGACACCCGGTAGACTGTGGTGGTAGACATTCGGGGAAATTATACTCCCGGCTGCTGCGAGAATAGACGCTGCATAATTCAGCGGATAATCTGGAAGAGTACGCGTAGAAGAACGGTCAATTGTTGCCAACAAGTAGGTTGCAGTGCACTTACCATAATAATAGCGGACTTGAAAGATGTAATCCAAGATACATGTCGACACGGTCGAAGCAGGACAACCACACAAACAAAAAAACCAGAAGGAAGGCTCCTTGAAGTTTCAGTACGATGCGGCGCACAAGTTGTCATTTGCTGAACCCAACCAAAGTGCAACAATTCCTGACTTCTTTGAAGAATTCCTTGTTGCCGATATACGCGTAGGACTTTTCAAACACTGATAGCTTTGGTGCACGTCGAATACGTTGTCGAGAGACATTCTAATAAGACCGCGGGGTAAGGCGGCAGGTCGAAGCAGGTAGGACCCGCAACAGACAACAAGCAGGCAAAGAAAAAAAAAACGGCTGCCAGCGCGCGCGCATCCGGATCTCGGAGGCTATGCTTGCTATGCTTATCAGCGCGTCCTCCTCCCCCTCGGGTCACGTGACAAAGGTGACCAGAGATCGAGTGAGGGGGTGCGGTCAAGGCGCAAGACACCGGGACATTTCCGCAGCCTCTCCTCAGGCATTCCGGCATTACGTGTTTGAAGCCTCGGAAAGCAGTCGAATCGCGCGGGCATTTCAGCACGCTCGAACGCTGGATATGGCGCCGGCCAGAAGCTCGGCTTGCGCCCCAGGGAAGAAAGCACTCAGCACGAGTTCGTAGTCTGACTGCTGCAACAGCGGGCATGCTCTCGCAATGCTCGATGTTCTTGCAGCCACGTGTTCGCGCTATCTTCGCTGCGTCTTGACTGGAAGTGAAACGGAGTCTAGAAAGAGAAGTATGTTCTTTCCCACGGTCGCGTCTTCTGCGAGAGAATTCGAGCTAATAAGTAAATTGAGGCAACAAAGAATGCCAAAGTTTTAAAGTTCTGTCAAAAATATCGGCGCAAAAACGTTGCAGGTTTACGTAAAAAAAACAACAATAAGCTTTTATTGCAGTTGCGGTATAAGGGAGCATCAGCGCAATTAAAATATAAATATAATTACTTGCATTGCGCGGACGATTTGAAATCGATCAACCGGCGGTCCCGCCCTTCCGAAAACATAGGCTGCCACGCCTGAAACAGGCGTGCCCATGCCGGCGATCAGTACGTTCAGTATCAAACGGGCTCCGGAGAACCGTTTGATTAAACCGGCACAGTTTGCCGGTCACCGGTCACACGTTTGTGCAACATGGTCACCGGTTTGAGCAAACGTGCCACAACTTTGCCCAAACGAGTTTCCCAATTGCCGAGACGAGTGACCCGTTTGCCAAAGGAGTGACCTACTTGCCCAAACGGATGACCGTTATGGCTCATAACGGTGACCCCTTTGAGCCATACGGGCGATTCCTTTGACAAACCGGTGACCGGTATGGCTAAACTGTTACCGGTATGAACCCGTTTACTTTCATATAGGCGCCAAATGGATCTTTTTTAGTAAGGCGGGTCTCATTGCACAGACAGATTCCGCGCGCTTGTAATTAAAGATAAATCGAAGGGTCAAAGTTTTTATTCCTTTTGTTTTATGCTTTTGCTTTACAACAGTTACTGCTGCAGGCACCTGCACGTGCGGCTCCTGAAACACTATTCCCTGCGTTCTCCTCGATGCTTGGGTGATTTATAAATGGGTCTATTGCGTAGATTAGTTATCAACAGGCAACATTTTCAAGATCAGTAGACTCTCGGGTAGATAATTAAGGTTTCTCAAAGATTTGCCGCTGTGCGACCCGCGTCGGCCGTGTCTACGCTCGCAGCGCCCTCTCTTTGTCATCGTTCCAAGCGCTTACGTGCCTAGTTTCCTTTCCTTCCGCTCTCCCGGGGTGGCGGCCCCGTCGTGCGTGTCTCAGAGCCGTTTATACTGAGAGAGTTTGGCCAATGGGCGGAGCTTGTTGGCCGCTAGAACAAGCGGATTTCGCGGTAACACAATATGGCGTTACTTCTTTGTCTTGTTCATTCCTGAGAAATCACGTAGAGTTCCTATGAGTCAGAGCCACAATATGGCGGACGGAAGTAGTCATCCCCCGGTTATCAGACTACGCTGCTGTGGTTGTCAGGCTGTCAAAATCTCTTTAAGAAGGCCAAACTCTCTCAGTATAGACCCTTTTCATGTTTACAAACATGAACTGCCTCCTGCGTCCCAAGCAACTTCCGGTCGCTCCGTCTTTGAAAGTATGTCGAGCTTGCCTATGTCGCCAGTGCTAGAAAGCATAAACGCTACACGCACATCAAAGTTGGAGATTTAACGAGAGCCCTCGGCTGGTCAATTTAACGTCTTGAAGGAGGCAAGTTGGTTTACAAGAGTATTCGAAAATATTTATCATATCTGGGGGTTCTGCGTTCTTTTGGCGTTCACCTGAAGAATTGGTGGTTAAACGTTTCATCAACATTTCAAACAGCGGTGTTAGGGTGGGCTTTGTTCATACTTTTTATGAACCGGAAGTTCTCTGGGATGTTAAAGACTAGAACAACTCCTGGTGGCGTTTGCCATGAAAAGGGTCTATAAACGGCTCTGGCGTGTCTAGTTTCTTCCGGATCCTCGGGGCGGGCCTGAGTCGTGCGCTAAACAGCTTCGCTGGTCATCTACCCTCACAAAATCAAATAACTCGTAATCTTTTTTTTTTTTTTTAATAAACAGTTTGGAAGTGAGTTGGCGAAGGAAACACAGAAGCAACGGGCGGAGTCGGGCCTGCCATTACGGCGAAGAAATGTGAGAGCGCAGTTACATTTGTAAGGTGACGTTTTAAACAGACATCAAGGTCATTTCAAGGTTCAAATTATTTGTTTTAACACATGTCTAACACGGGCTCAGTTTGTACATAATAACATTTAAAGGGATACTGAACCGAAATTGGGAGTTCGCAAAATAAGGCTGCAGAGGCGTTGAACGAGACGCTACGAACTCCAAAACATCACTCGTACATCGATATGTCAAACGGATGGCCGTACGTTTGGAAAAGAAGGGCGCGATTAAGCGAGGTCTTTGACGTCACGGTCCTCCTGGAACAGTTGAGAATGAGGAGAAGCAGCCTCGCTTCTCTCCTCCTCGCTTCGGTGAACAAGCTCGGCGGGACATAGCGAGGAGGAGAGGGAGTAAGAATCGTGACGTGACTTGTCTCGTCGGCCTTGTTCAATCGCGCACTTCTTTTCCAAATACGGCGATGCGTTGGAGATACCGCTGTATGAGTTATTTTTGGGGTTTTGCGGCGCCCCGCTAATTCACCCAGCCTTCTTTTTTGAGATCGAAATTTCGGCTTCAGTGTACCTTTAAATAGAAAACTTTCATTCTGATGAAACATTTCTTTGCAGTGCATCCCATCGGCAATGGTGCCACGAATCTTGAATAAACCAACGTGACGGCAACGACAGATTGGTCTACCAGAAGTCTAATTGCTCCAAACATACTACCTGTTTATATATTAAATATAACGTTTGAGAGTTTATTAGAACATATATTATGAATCACTGGTAGAAAACACGAACTTTACGTTGAGGTAAAATTACGCGCCTCGTACTATCAAAATATTTGACGTACTAGATTCCGATGCGTGAACAATGCCTTGCCAGGGCCGCGTCACAGCCCCTAGCCTCCCGCTGCGGATAAACACAAGGTGAAACGAAGTAAAGTGAAACCGAAGTATACAAGCATGCAACGCCGTTGACCAAAAAGCCTCATGGTTGTGGTGTAATTCCAAGAACAAAAACCGATCGCTTTCAATCTCTTCTTTGCAAAACTCGATGACCTAGTTTGGAGGTCGCATTGTTGGCATGGTCCCCCAGGGATGATATCTGAATGCGGCTTACAGCTTAAACCCGATGATTACATGAGCACTCGTCGTGTTCACTCGCTGCAATGACGACTATAGCCGAACCCTTACAATGCCCGAAACTCGGCGCGTTTCCTGTGCTTCGTCAACCCCAGTGCGTGGCTATGATAAATATTCGCGGCATATAATCGGCTCCAGATCGCGTAACCGCTCCCTCTATGGCCGGTAACAGGTCAAGAACGAAGTGGAAGCTCCTCCCACCCCTTTCCACTTCAGCGGAGCGAACGCTGGAGAGGAGGTGACCTCCTCTCCAGCGTTCGCTCTACTAAAGTGGAAAGAGATGGGAGGAGCCCCCACTTCGTTCTTGACCTGTCACCAACTATAGCTGCAAGTAAAAAAAAAAAAAAAAAAAAATGTTGCTAGCTTTTTTTTTTTCGACAATTAAGTATTTTTGAAGCAGAACAACTAACGGCTGTTTCATAGTCTATAAGCGTCCGAAATTCGTTTTATGTAATGTTTACAAAAAGTACAAAAGGCGTTGCACCGCCCCTTTACGAAACGATTTCTGCGCAAATCATGTTTCGCTCTTCAGCCAATGAGATTAGAACATTCGTCCATTAGAGTGCGGAAAACCAATCACAAACACAAAACAGATATCTTTGGGGTATTGCGAAGAAGAGATAAAAAAATAACGCTCGCTCTTTTCCTTGAAATTACACCGCACCAAAGGAGTTTCTTGGTCAGTAGCTTTGCGTGAGAGTACACTGTAAACGAAAAGTAGCCCGGATGGAAGTTTTAAAGAATGAGATGCCGATTAAACTCCCAAGCCTAAAGCATTCACTCCCGCACATGGGAGTATAAAAACTAGAAACCACCACTTTACTCTGGTCGCTAATGGACGGGGTATAAAAGCGACATCACCTGATTGTACTCCCATATTAAACTGGAGTTCTTGTATGACGCCACTCCGCGAGACGAAATGGGAGTTGAAAATACTCTCATCCGTCCACCCGTCTGCGGGAGATCGGCCGCCATTGACGCAGCCGGCGTTTGCCCCGTCCCACCCATTCCCGGCTCTGGCACCAACGGGTTTCCCGTCGTGGGACAGGTCGTTATAATGGGTCCAAAGTGTTTTGGGGCTGGTTTTTGTTCGAAGTTCCGACGCCGGCGAACACCAAATATTACACCAGTGAAAAACCAGTCACAAAATACGAACTTTTCGCTCAATCTGGCGAACACCCAAAAGTTGAGGGTAATATGGGGAAGCAGAAGACAATCCAGTTATTTTCCGAGAGACGCGAGTGTAGTGCAACCATTGTGTGTTGTTTTAAGGCCCTTTCACACGATGCATTTTTCTGGCGCATCTTGACTCGCGAAACGAGTTTCCTGAAATGGATTCGCCCTCTGAACAGGGCCGAAAAACGCGCGTCTGCATCTCCCTGGGTTTTTAAGAAAAACACAGCCAACGGCCTCTCGAAAAAGCTTTCACGTAATCTCAAAAGGATAAGCGAGCCGTTGGCGGAGCCCAGTGGCGGATTAAGGGGGGGGGGGGGGGGTCTGTCCGCATGTTTTGACCCCCTCTTGATTTGTGCATGAGTAAAAATTTAGGGCGGGGAAACAAAAAGGGGGGGGGGGGTGAGGGGGGTTCTAAAACATCTGATACGCTGACCCCCCCCCCCCCCCCCCCTTCCCCCTCTCTGGAAATACCTGCGTCCGTACCTGGCGGGGTCAGATTTCTTCCCGATTCCAGGCCACAGCAGAAAAAAAGTAAATAAATACGGCGCGATCCACGGATGGATACGTAGGTTGTGTTTTCTTGGTTTACTCGAGTTCGGATGCGTACAGGTCGGTGGCGCGTGGGAGCTTCGGTGGCGCGTGGCAGCTTTCTCAATTTTTGTGCACTCGTAGCGACGAGCGCGAACATTGCATGCCGCCACCAAGAATGCTCTATTCGCGTCGTTGACGAGCGCGGAAAGCGCTGCCCGACGACGCTGACTACCCAGAAGCCCACGCGCGAGCGCCCCATTGGGCGCGTTCAGTAGCGGCTCCCTTAGCTCCGAACGGAGTCACTCGAGTCGGAGTCATCGGAGCGCCTACTGAACGGCAAAAAACGCCGCGGCTCCAAACCTGCTTCTACGCGATTTCCGCTTCCTCCCCTGTGTCAGACGGTCTCCGAATAAACTTGAAGCAGATGTCTTGACAAGGTCGTTGAGGAAAAAGCGAGTGACTGTACACATCAGCGCTGTTGCTCGAAGCGATTCAACGCAATCGAGCCCTCCGCTTGGCGGTGCAAACCCTTACAAAAATCTCTAGTTAAATTCTTTTGAATTTCTGTTGAAAATTTTCTGGAATCGTATTGAATTTCTTTTTAAACTTTTTTGATGTTTTTTAGACTTTATTTTGACAACCTATTTAACTCCTAGTTAAAATTGGCCACTTAAATTTTTTAGAATTCCTTCTTACATACATTTTTTAGAATTCCTTCTTACATAAATTTTGTTGAATTCCTTTTGACGGAACCGCAGATTTTCGTTAAAAAAAAAAAAAACTCAATTTCTTTTTAATATATATCTTGAGTTTTGTTAGGAAATGGTGTCCCTTTGGTACATACACATCCCACAAATAAGCATTGAAAACAAACACAAACATCATAAAGCACTCAACACCAGAATCACAGTCTCGTTAACTGCTCCAGAGCCTTATATAGCGTACATATTGAAGGTAATCATTTGGCCGGTGACCACCTCAGCACTTACTAAGGTTCCAAGTGTCCGATCTCCTTCTCGAAAGTCATTCAAAGGGAGTACAGTGTTTCGAAGTTCGTGGACTCTATCTCTTACTATAAAGCATTGGTACAACTAATAATAATTCCGCGTAGTCGCTAAAACATCCACAAAAACGGCTCCTGGAACAAATGTTATCGCTTCTCTGCACAGCACTACTCAGGACGAAGCGAGTCAAGGCGGTTGCTCCACATTAAAATAGTTATTTTGCTTTACTTTACTAGTTGACTAGTTGAATAGGGTCAATAAAGTCACGATAGTCATTACAAAGTGAGAACGGCAGGGTGTGTTTTCCGAACGCCTGGCTTCCAGCACGCGCCCCATGCCTTCCGTCGTGCTTTGACTGCGCGCTCGAGCTCGAGGGGCGCGAGACGTCGAAGTGCTATCAATGATAGAAGGCTCGCGCTGGAGGCAGGAGAACTGAAGCAGCTACCTGCGGTTCTCAACTTGTCAGAGAGTATTGAGAAACTTAGTGACTTTTGACATTTAGTAAAGATGTACCATGGTCAATAAAAAGTCAACAGAAAGTCTGTAACGTTTCTGTTGACACTGGCTACAGAAAGTCAACCGAATATTTTCAACACGAAGTAAACAGAACGTCTGCAGTATTTCTGATGACACTTTCAACAGGAAGTCAACTGAAAAAGATCAACGTAGAGTTAATAGAAAGTCAACAGCTTTTCTTTTGACTCAAACGGAAGAAAATCATCAAAAATGTTCCAACACAAAATCAACAAACTTTCTGTTGACCATGTCAACAGGAAGTCAAAGTCAAAAGAAAGTAATCAGGGTGAACAAGTCAACACATTTTCAATAAAAGTCAAAAAACATTTTTATAGGGGTTTCTCGAACCATGTATTCATCGCCGTCATGTCGGACCCCGCACACGACCGCAAACCATATAAAATTTAATTTTTTGTTCTCTCTTTTTATAACATAATATAAAGAAATAATGTCAATAACTTTTCCTTTTTTTTAGAAAATAACCTACAAAAGAAAAAAAACGTCGTTAGAACTTCTTTTTATTTTTTTTTAGAAATAAGTCTATAAAACAAAATCTTGTTTTTTCTTTTGAATTTTTTTAGAAAATAACCTACAGAAAAAAGTAATTAAAACTTCTTTTTAATTTTTTTATAAATAAGTCTACAAAAAAATTCAGTATTTTTTCTTTTGAAAGTTTTTTGACAATAATCAAAACAAAGTGCTTTAAAAAGGAATTCAACAGGATCCCCGAAAGTCAATAAGAAGTCTAAAAAAATTAAAAAGAATGTTGAGACCTGTTTTTGTAAGGGAAGGCAGCTACTGTTATAAAAACCGACGAAAACGTTGTCAGCACACGCAAAATATAGAGCTCGGCGAATCTACGCCGCCGGTTACGATACTTTTATACGGCCATATATTTGTTCTGCCCTTCGTAACGAACTTCCTATAAAATGTATTCGTATACACACGGGAAGTTCAGCCGCGCTCGGCGATCAAGGTTTTGTCGGCTGAAGCGAGTGTCAGCCAACGTGCACCCCGATTTAGCCCCGCAAACAAAGCATCAATCGGGATCATGCTCCGCGTGAGTGTCCAACCGGCTACCGAATTCGCGTTCATACCCTGCCTTGCTCTGTTCAGCGCGGACAGGACTATCGTCAATATTCACCGAGTTTCCGTGCAACGGCGATCAAGACACGGCGTCGAATGAACGTTTACGTTGTTTATTAGCATATTCAAACCAAACAAAATACGGTCCAATGCATTTTCCGAAAAGAGCCCTGAAAAAGAAATTGGGACGCATTATTCGTCTTACCTTGAGCACTTTTCATTAACAAAAGCGAGCAAACCGCACACCCGCGACAGAACCGACGCAGCTTACCCCGCCATGTTGTTTGTTTTTTACTCATTTAGCGCCGGAAATCGTCACCAGTTAGGAAATGACGTCATCTTTAGCTCCTTTGACTCTACGTGCACCGTCTCCGGACTCGGTGCTTCGGAGCTTGACTCCGAAGCCCCGGAGTTACGTGCACCGGAAGTGACTTTTGGCCGTCCAGTAGAAGGAGTCAGTGACTCCTTGACTCCGGGGCCGCTACTGAACGCGCCCATTCGGGAATTCGGGGCAGCTGGGGCCAGTGCACTGATTTCTATTGTAGTAAGCTGGATCGCGGACCGCGGCCTCGGCAGCTGGGGCCGAGTGTCGCCACTGGCGGCCATTGATTGACACCAGCCAATGCATGGGACTCTATGGGAAGAACGAGAAAAAGTGACGATTTCGCCTGTTTCAAAGCTGTTGTCGGCACTGAAACTTTTTGGATGCTTTTCGATAAGCCCGTCAAATAGCTTGCGTACAAACATTAAAACTGATAGCCCTCGCAGTTCTTATAAATAAATATTTTGTGGTCGAGAGTGACTCCGCTGTAGTGCAGCTCAATGAGGCGAGAGTTACCTAGAGTGACCGCGGAGTCGGTGGCGGTTTCGTTGAGTTGGGTTTAGCAGACGACAAGCTCGAAGGCTTTGCTACGCGGAATTCGCTCACTCCCGGAAAGCCGCTGTCGAGATGGAACTTCTTTGTCATTCATCAACTTCTGTGCTCCCCTAAGGACGGTCTTCTTTGACGGCAAGTTCCTTTGTTTACTCCACTACGAGAGCAAGCTTGCCAGCTCAGCCGTGGGTGCTCCGGTATGTTTGATTTTTTTATTCGGCGACCGGACTTTTGACAAATATTGATTTGATCTCCTAACACCCAACATAAGGATCGCAGCGCACCATAAAATACTCGCCTCCGAGCGCAGCGTACATGCTTCAATGTCTTTACTTTTGTGCGTTTCTCAATAGACTTGCGTGTACTGCCTGGTGTCAAGCAATGGCCGCCGGTGGCGACACCGACGGGCTCCCGATCCGCGATCCAGCCTTCTAAAATAGAGATCAGTGGGCCAGTGTGATGCTCGAGGCGCTCATTTCTGCGATCTGAACCTGCCGTTCTTGCCGCGTGTCGTCTGCTGTCCGCGTTTTCCCGTGCTGGTGTGCACATTTAACATTCGTGCGCTCGACTGGGCGATTGTGCGCGTGGACGTGGACTGCTCCGAGGATGTGCTACCGCCGTTAAGGCTGGTTCACACATCTGCGTTGGTTGCGTTCGCAAGCAACCGAAACGACCGGAACGACAAAGTCACCGTGTCAAGTGTTCGCCGTACACAGCATGGCAAGTGATGCAAGGGGTAGCTCCGCGAAGCAATTCATGAGTCACGGTTGTTGCGGTGTTTTGGTCGTTTCGGTCGTTTCGGCTGCATGCGAACGTAACCGTTGCAAATGTGTGAACCAGCCTTTAGGATTATCTGTCTAACGAGCTCGGGCCCATAGGCCTAACAGCCGGTGGTGGTGGTGAGGTGCCGGCAAAAGCGGGAAGCTCCATGACGCGCCAAAGGTAGAGTTCATTAGAATTAAGTATGACCTAATGTGTGTGCTATATTTTATTATGTGCTAGTCGTACGCATTGGCCGCCGTTCCGATCGAAACAAGCGCCATCGAATGTACGAGGACGGTGGACCCAGTGAAACATTTGAACCATTAGCCGTTCAGAAATTTTCATCTGGAGTGTCTCGGCTAGGTAAACGATAGTAGCGGTACGCGATGGAAGTTGGACTGAATTTTGCGTTGTTTGTAAAGGTTCTGTGAATTGCGCTACAATTTTAAACTCGTACATTGCGTAATTAGGCTTCGTCCGCTCTCTTCGGTGTCAGTTTCTTGAATCGGCGTGGTGAAAGCCGACTATGTATGATGATAACAAACTGGCCTTCTGTCAGAAAGCGGTGCTGTGGAATATCGATTTCATCGAAGCATTCCGGCGGAATCACCAGAGTCGCTGGGCACGAGTCAGGCAAATCTGCCAAGCAGCTATACTCTGTTTCATACTTAGCGTGCAACGCTGTCAAAGCTACTGGCGCGAGCGCGTGGCTTCATCTACGGCCTTGTTTGCGCGAGAACGCGTGCAAATAATCAACGAGATCAAGCCCACACTCGCGCCAGTAGCTTTGACAGCGTTGCACGCTAAGTATGAAACAGAGTATAGCTTCGACAAACGCGATAATGTGATATGTATTTTGTCACATTTGTGTGAGATTTTGGAGAAAATAAATGCTGGTCTGCACTCGTCATCCCCCAACATTTGTTTGTTTTCGAACTGCTAACCACTGCCCCGAATCGTTGTTTCGAAGCGTGTCCAAACCACGAGAACGAAAAGTTACCGACTGGGAAGCCGACGTACGGTACGTGTAAAGACGACGCAACTGTTACGACGCGGTTGCCACGAAGATGCGCATGCGCAAAGTGGCAGCTCGTCGGGGTGCGCTGGTCAAGGGTCGAAACACCCCCGAGACTTCATGGTTTTCCTCCTTTTCATTGCAAGCTTTTTTTTTTTTTTTTTTTTTTTTTCGTGAAGGAATTAAAAGTCCTATGTGCTTCTCTTTCTGTTCGACAACCCACTACGGCGAGGGGCCGGACCCACAACATTCCAAAGCAAAACGAAGATGACGACACTGTCCGTGGACTGCGTGAGCGTGAGAAATACATGTCCGGCTCCGGCTCTCTGAAGAGCTCTCGCCAAACTCGACCGTGTTATTAGTAACCGAAGCTTTTCTTCAGGCTCGCAGGTGCGAATGACTCCGCTCCTGACGTCACATAAGCCGCGAAATCCTGACCTCGAAGGATGCTGGCCTCGCCTCGGAAAATGCAGGCGGCTTGACTAAAGTTCCCCTACTCTTTGAGTCTCAAGGACTCCACGCTACTATCAAGGCAGCGAAACAAAATTTCAAAATAGCAGTACTCTGACTTTGCAAACCCTACAACCCCACAAACAAAACGACAAAATAACAAACAGCTAAGCTTTTTTTTCGTTCTGTTTTTTATTTGTTTTTTTTTTTTTGGGGGGGGGGGGGTTATTCGCCTGTACTCCATTAGTTTCAGTAATACATCACCCAAAACGCAAAAAGAAAAGCGGGAGAGAAAAGTGGCAGCATAAGCACCGTGGAAGCAACTTTGGAATGCTCATAATTCTTTTGGTTTCATACCTAGTTTACTTCTTTAATCGCTGCAGGGGGTGATGTTTATAATCTTGCGTTCAACACGTGAGTCGTGGAAGTTCCTTTACGTATATAGACTCTCAAAAATTAGATCAATCCAAAGCTGTCGCTTGACGCTTTTTTTCAAGAATAATTATTGACCTACAACTTCAAGCGTGTCATCAACGTATCCAACAGAGCCGGCACATTCATAGGGTGACCAGACGTCCCGTTTTGACCGGGACAGTCCCGTTTTTGAGGTCCGCTTCTGCCGTCCCGTCTTTTTGTCCCAATAAAGAATCATGTCCCGTTTTCGCAGGTGTGCATAGTTTCGAAATCGCTACCAAGCGAGTTGAAGCAAACCGAAACTATGCGTTCTCGTTACAAGCATATTTTACAAAAATAACCGTAAGTACTTTAAAATATGAGTTAAGCTATACGCACGAGCCCGTGCACCTCAAGCGTAAATGGTTACAACAGGTTTCAGTTTGCAATAAAGAAAAAAAAGTAGCGTAGCTTAGGAAAGGTGCCTGCTTCATACGCAGCGGACCCAGGTTCAAGTCACAGAGAGTGCTTTTTTTTTTCTCAAGCATTTTTTTTTGTTAAGCGTTTTTTGTTTTTTTTTTGTCATGCATTTGGCGATTTTTTCTATTCTTTTTTACAATCAACACTAAAAAAAAGAAGACGAATGTTGTCGACGAAATTTCGCTGAACTAAATGGTATGAGACTCCCTTTCCGGACGCTTGGGTTGCCGGCTGGACGCAGTGAAGAGGCGTGTACGGTGGGGCCAAGTGGGTTAATAGCTTTGTAATGAGCAGCCGCATACTGTCCCCGAGAAGCGGCGTGAACGTAGGCGGGGGTTATTTACCCTGAGAGAAAAATGTAGTGCAATATGGTGACTGGTGAAGGCGAGCGGGTTGAACATGAATACATAAAATTGAAAGAATAAAACACGGAGAACAAGCACAGGACAACCACTTTCTTTCATTTAGCAACGACGTTTATTTTGGGCAGAGACATTGCACCCTGAACAAGACCCCGACTAAGATAGGTTGATAACGGGGAAGGCTAACTGGGAGATGGAAAGGGTGATATAGGGGACGGAAAGGAAAACCGGGAGATGGAAAGGTGATAAAGAGGAAGGAAAGCTGGGAGATGGAAAGGGTGAAAGGAGATGGAACGGGAGAACCACGAGGCACGGGCATAACTACCGTGATGGTGTGTATTTACGGGGAGTTGCAATATTTTTCAAGTTCAGGCCTGATGAATTCTAATTCCCGTCTTGATAAGGTTACTGAGGCCGATGAAACGTTGTTTTCTGCGTTCTGGATGAGAAAAGATTCGATGATTTCACGTCCGTGGCGATTGCGGTGTCCCCCTCTTGTCTTGGTTCCTGCGAAGTCAGGCGCGCATCCAATGTATTCGTTCGCGTGAACCGCGATCGGATGAATGGGGTTGTCGGTTCTTGAAGTGGCTTCGTTTTCGTGCTCTCTTAAGCGGTCATTGATACATCGGCCGGTTTGTCCTATGTACTCGGCTCCGCATTTGAGGGGGATGGAGTAAACTTTTTCTGTGCAGCAGGTCCGGAAAAGCGTGGCGTGCTTTTTTTCGCAAGCCGGCTTGGCTTCTTGTCGGTTGATCATGTTGCACATGCTTGCCAATTTGAATCTACTGGAAAAGACAACTTTCGTGTCATGGCGTGATGCAATAGAACGGATGCGATGGGAAGCATTATGAATGTATGGTATGCTGGCTATCCTTCGACTGAAAGGCGTTTTTGTAGTTGCTTTTGGGTTAATAAGTTGGTGGAAAACGGACACGAGGCGTTCCACCGGATATCCGGAACTCAGGAGTCGTCGACTTTGGCTCTTTATGCTGTCTGTTGCCGTATGTTGACAGGATTTTGTTTTAGCTGATGTGATTAACGTCTTGATGATAACTATCTTAACAGTCTTCGAATGAGCACTCTCAAAAGGGAGCACCGGCTTTTCTGAACGCTGACTGAACGCCCAGCAAACGCCTTCGTTTGTTTTTTTCAATCGCAGGTCTAGAAATTGTAGCCCTTCCGAGGATGGATCTTCCTTTTTAAATTTTAGTTGGCCTCCTGCGCTTTCGAAGGAGGCCACGATCACCTCGACTTTATTGGCTACAGGGTGAATAATCAGGTAGTCGTCAACGTAGCGGACTACGGTGCATTCCGGGCTAGTGTTCTTGAGCTTTACCTGTATGGTTCTATCGACATACGACAGGTAGATTTCACTTAATATGGGTGCAAGGCAAGACCCTATACACACCCCGGATTTCTGTATCAAGATTTTTCCTTCGTGCTCGATCATTGTTGATTTTAGGTAGAGTTGCAGAAGCTTGAGGAAGCCGGAAAGTGACACTCCGGATGAGTTTTGGAGGCTACAGATTCCGTGTTCGGTGATGGCTTCTTCTACGGATTCGAGAAGAGTTAGAATGTCCAGGTTATAGTACATATCTTCAATGTCTAGGGAAAAGAAGTCTAAGTTAGGAGCACCAGTATGAACCGGTTTTAGGGCGTTGATAAGCTCCTGAGAGTTCTTGATTCGATAAGGTTGTGAGGGATGTACGTCGGAAAGGTGTTTCTGGAGAAACGTGGCGAGGTGCTTCTGCCAGCATCCTCTCTCGGATACTATTGTGCGGAGGGGGACGTCCGGCTTATGCGTTTTAGCGGCGAAGAATACTTGCAGATACTGGTTGGCTGGAGCTGTTACCAAATTTTTCATTTTCGGTAGGTTTAGCTGAACGCAAAGTTCTTTCAGTTTGCTGCGGAGGGATCCTGAAGGCCTCTTCTTAATGGCTGTGAAGTTCTTTTCGACTGCGGCTTTGGCTTTCGTTTTGTACATTTCGTCATCAATTACTACGAAACCTCCTGTTTTATCCGCCTAAAGGAGCTTGAGGTTTTTTTCTCGAATTTCCGCGACTGCCGACCGAATGTTGACACTTGCCTTTGGCCGGGGGGCTGAATGGTAGCAGACTGAACGGGTCGCTGCCCCAAGGAATTCCTGTCGTCCTTGTTCCGGTATGACTGCTGCAACCTGGTGGATGGCTGCCAGGTGGTCGACCTTCGAGACCGGAAGATCTGGTGCGAACTTAGGTCCTTTTCAAAGAAGAGCCTCTGTGTCAGAGGACAGTTTTGCATCTGTTAGGTAGGTCGGTGGGGCGAACTTGGTGGTAGGGGCTTGCGTGCGACTTTGCAGATTGAATTGGGAGTCGATCTTGGTCCAGGACGACTCTAAAAGTTCTTTGGCGGCTTGCTGCAGAATTATGTAGGAAGGATGCTTCACGTAGGCTGGACCAAACAACTTGTTCATGAAGCTATGCTGCACTGCTGATGTGACGCTTAATTGTCGGGAAACTTCCTTGCGGGATAGTTGCATTATCTTGTGGCTGGTTGTCCAGTTCTGGCTGTTTAATCCAAGGGCTTGGTGCACCGAAGGGTGAATGGTGTTCTTCCGCAAATAAAATCCCAGGGTCCGGAGGCGGAGTCGAAGTAGGTTCTGTCTTGATATAAAAATGGCAGCTTGGTAAAACGTAGTCGGGTCGAACATGGTGCAGACTCTTGCTCCAGGGACAGGACAGGACAAAGCTCACGGTGATTGAAGGACTGGTGAAGGCGAGCGGGTTGAACATGAATACATAAAATTGAAAGAATAAAACACGGAGGACAAGCACAGGACAACCACTTTCTTTCATTTAGCAACGACGTTTATTTTGGGCAGAGACATTGCACCCTGAACGAGACCCCGACTAAGATAGGTTGATAACGGGGAAGGCTAACTGGGAGATGGAAAGGGTGATATGGGGGACGGAAAGGAAAACCGGGAGATGGAAAGGTGATAAAGAGGAAGGAAAGCTGGGAGATGGAAAGGGTGATAGGAGATGGAACGGGAGAACCACGAGGCACGGGCATAACTACCGTGATGGTGTGTATTTACGGGGAGTTGCAATATTTTTCAAGTTCAGGCCTGATGAATTCTAATTCCCGTCTTGATAAGGTTACTGAGGCCGATGAAACGTTGTTTTCTGCGTTCTGGATGAGAAAGGATTCGATGATTTCACGTCCGTGGCGATTGCGGTGTCCCCCTCTTGTCTTGGTTCCTGCGAAGTCAGGCGCGCATCCAATGCATTCGTTCGCGTGAACCGCGATCGGATGAATGGGGTTGTCGGTTCTTGAAGTGGCTTCGTTTTCGTGCTCTCTTAAGCGGTCATTGATACATCGGCCGGTTTGTCCTATGTACTCGGCTCCGCATTTGAGGGGGATGGAGTAAACTTTTTCTGTGCAGCAGGTCCGGAAAAGCGTGGCGTGCTTTTTTTCGCAAGCCGGCTTGGCTTCTTGTCGGTTGATCATGTTGCACATGCTTGCCAATTTGAATCTACTGGAAAAGACAACTTTCGTGTCATGGCGTGATGCAATGGAACGGATGCGATGGGAAGCATTATGAATGTATGGTATGCTGGCTATCCTTCGACTGAAAGGCGTTTTTGTAGTTGCTTTTGGGTTAATAAGTTGGTGGAAAACGGACACGAGGCGTTCCACCGGATATCCGGAACTCAGGAGTCGTCGACTTTGGCTCTTTATGCTGTCTGTTGCCGAATGTTGACAGGATTTCGTTTTAGCTGATGTGATTAACGTCTTGATGATACCTATCTTAACAGTCTTCGAATGAGCACTCTCAAAAGGGAGCACCGGCTTTTCTGAACGCTGACTGAACGCCCAGCAAACGCCTTCGTTTGTTTTTTTCAATCGCAGGTCTAGAAATTGTAGCCCTTCCGAGGATGGATCTTCCTTTTTAAATTTTAGTTGGCCTCCTGCGCTTTCGAACGAGGCCACGATCACCTCGACTTTATTGGCTACAGGGTGAATAATCAGGTAGTCGTCAACGTAGCGGACTACGGTGCATTCCGGGCTAGTGTTCTTGAGCTTTACCTGTATGGTTCTATCGACATAAGACAGGTAGATTTCACTTAATATGGGTGCAAGGCAAGACCCTATACACACCCCGGATTTCTGTATCCAGATTTTTCCTTCGTGCTCGATCATTGTTGATTTTAGGTAGAGTTGCAGAAGCTCGAGGAAGCCGGAAAGTGACACTCCGGATGAGTTTTGGAAGCTACAGATTCCGTGTTCGGTGATGGCTTCTTCTACGGATTC
Source organism: Ixodes persulcatus (assembly GCA_013358835.2). Lineage (NCBI taxonomy): Eukaryota > Metazoa > Arthropoda > Arachnida > Ixodida > Ixodidae > Ixodes > Ixodes persulcatus. Next base: position 24,152 of record JABSTQ010000991.1, read on the forward strand.
GAGAAGAGTTGGAATGTCCAGGTTATAGTACATATCTTCAATGTCTAGGGAAAAGAAGTCTAAGTTAGGAGCCCCAGTATGAACCGGTTTTAGGGCGTTGATAAGCTCCTGAGAGTTCTTGATTCGATAAGGTTGTGAGGGATGTACGTCGGAAAGGTGTTTCTGGAGAAACGTGGCGAGGTGCTTCTGCCAGCATCCTCTCTCGGATACTATTGTGCGGAGGGGGACGTCCGGCTTATGCGTTTTAGCGGCGAAGAATACTTGCAGATACTGGTTGGCTGGAGCTGTTACCAAATTTTTCATTTTCGGTAGGTTTAGCTGAACGCATAGTTCTTTCAGTTTGCTGCGGAGGGATCCTGAAGGCCTCTTCTTAATGGCTGTGAAGTTCTTTTCGACTGCGGCTTTGGCTTTCGTTTTGTACATTTCGTCATCAATTACTACGAAACCTCCTGTTTTATCCGCCTGGAGGAGCTTGAGGTTTTTTTCTCGAATTTCCGCGACTGCCGACCGAATGTTGACACTTGCCTTTGGCCGGGGGGCTGGATGGTAGCAGACTGAACGGGTCGCTGCCCCCAGGAATTCCTGTCGTTCTTGTTCCGGTATGACTGCTGCAACCTGGTGGATGGCTGCCAGGTGGTCGACCTTCGAGACCGGAAGATCTGGTGCGAACTTAGGTCCTTTTGAAAGAAGAGCCTCTGTGTCAGAGGACAGTTTTGCATCTGTTAGGTAGGTCGGTGGGGCGAACTTGGTGGTAGGGGCTTGCGTGCGACTTTGCAGATTGAATTGGGAGTACGATCTTGGTCCAGGACGACTCTAAAAGTTCTTTGGCGGCTTGCTGCAGAAATATGTAGGAAGGATGCTTCACGTAGGCTGGACCAAACAACTTGTTCATGAAGCTATGCTGCACTGCTGATGTGACGCTTAATTCTCGGGAAACTTCCTTGCGGGATAGTTGCATTATCTTGTGGCTGGTTGTCCAGTTCTGGCTGTTGAATCCAAGGGCTTGGTGCACCGAAGGGTGAATGGTGTTCTTCCGCAAATAAAATCCCAGGGTCCGGAGGCGGAGTCGAAGTAGGTTCTGTCTTGATATAAAAATGGCAGCTTGGTAAAACGTAGTCGGGTCGAACATGGTGCAGACTCTTGCTCCAGGGACAGGACAGGACAAAGCTCACGGTGATTGAAGGACTGGTGAAGGCGAGCGGGTTGAACATGAATACATAAAATTGAAAGAATAAAACACGGAGGACCAGCACAGGACAACCACTTTCTTTCATTTAGCAACGACGTTTATTTTGGGCAGAGACATTGCACCCTGAACAAGACCCCGACTAAGGTAGGTTGATAACGGGGAAGGCTAACTGGGAGATGGAAAGGGTGATATGGGGGACGGAAAGGAAAACCGGGAGATGGAAAGGTGATAAAGAGGAAGGAAAGCTGGGAGATGGAAAGGGTGAAAGGAGATGGAACGGGAGAACCACGAGGCAAGGGCATAACTACCGTGATGGCGTGTATTTACGGGGAGTTGCAATATTTTTCAAGTTCAGGCCTGATGAATTCTAATTCCCGTCTTGATAAGGTTACTGAGGCCGATGAAACGTTGTTTTCTGCGTTCTGGATGAGAAAGGATTCGATGATTTCACGTCCGTGGCGATTGCGGTGTCCCCCTCTTGTCTTGGTTCCTGCGAAGTCAGGCGCGCATCCAATGCATTCGTTCGCGTGAACCGCGATCGGATGAATTGGGTTGTCGGTTCTTGAAGTGGCTTCGTTTTCGTGCTCTCTTAAGCGGTCATTGATACATCGGCCGGTTTGTCCTATGTACTCGGCTCCGCATTTGAGGGGGATGGAGTAAACTTTTTCTGTGCAGCAGGTCCGGAAAAGCGTGGCGTGCTTTTTTTCGCAAGCCGGCTTGGCTTCTTGTCGGTTGATCATGTTGCACATGCTTGCCAATTTGAATCTACTGGAAAAGACAACTTTCGTGTCATGGCGTGATGCAATAGAACGGATGCGATGGGAAGCATTATGAATGTATGGTATACTGGCTATCGTTCGACTGAAAGGCGTTTTTGTAGTTGCTTTTGGGTTAATAAGTTGGTGGAAAACGGACACGAGGCGTTCCACCGGATATCCGGAACTCAGGAGTCGTCGACTTTGGCTCTTTATGCTGTCTGTTGCCGTATGTTGACAGGATTTTGTTTTAGCTGATGTGATTAACGTCTTGATGATACCTATCTTAACAGTCTTCGAATGAGCACTCTCAAAAGGGAGCACTGGCTTTTCTGAACGCTGACTGAACGCCCAGCAAACGCCTTCGTTTGTTTTTTTCAATCGCAGGTCTAGAAATTGTAGCCCTTCCGAGGATGGATCTTCCTTTTTAAATTTTAGTTGGCCTCCTGCGCTTTCGGACGAGGCCACGATCACCTCGACTTTATTGGCTACAGGGTGAATAATCAGGTAGTCGTCAACGTAGCGGACTACGGTGCATTCCGGGCTAGTGTTCTTGAGCTTTACCTGTATGGTTCTATCGACATAAGACAGGTAGATTTCACTTAATATGGGTGCAAGGCAAGACCCTATACACACCCCGGATTTCTGTATCCAGATTTTTCCTTCGTGCTCGATCATTGTTGATTTTAGGTAGAGTTGCAGAAGCTCGAGGAAGCCGGAAAGTGACACTACGGATGAGTTTTGGAAGCTACAGACTCCGTGTTCGGTGATGGCTTCTTCTACGGATTCGAGAAGAATTGGAATGTCCAGGTTATAGTACATATCTTCAATGTCTAGGGAAAAGAAGTCTAATACCCCTGTCAGACGGCGTTCTAAAGATCCTTTTCACTAAGCTCCTTTTATAAAATCGGCCAATCAGCTCGCGATGTGGAGTGCGCACGTGCTCTGTGGCGCGCGCACGTGCTCTACAGCCTGCGCTGGTTCGCCGATTATATAAAGGAGCTTAGTGAAAAGGACCTTTAAAACGCCGTCTGACAGGGGTATAAGTTAGGAGCCCCAGTATGAACCGGTTTTAGGGCGTTGATAAGCTCCTGAGAGTTCTTGATTCGATAAGGTTGTGAGGGATGTACGTCGGAAAGGTGTTTCTGGAGAAACGTGGCGAGGTGCTTCTGCCAGCATCCTCTCTCGGATACTATTGTGCGGAGGGGGACGTCCGGCTTATGCGTTTTAGCGGCGAAGAATACTTGCAGATACTGCTGGAGCTGTTACCAAATATTTCATTTTCGGTAGGTTTAGCTGAACGCATAGTTCTTTCAGTTTGCTGCGGAGGGATCCTGAAGGCCTCTTCTTAATGGCTGTGAAGTTGTTTTCGACTGCGGCTTTGGCTTTCGTTTTGTACATTTCGTCATCAATTACTACGAAACCTCCTGTTCTATCTTCCTGGAGGAGCTTGAGGGTTTTTTCTCGAGTTTCCGCGACTGCCGACCGAATGTTGACACTTGCCTTTGGCCGGGGGGCTGAATGGTAGCAGACTGAACGGGTCGCTGCCCCCAGGAATTCCTGTCGTTCTTGTTCCGGTATGACTGCTGCAACCTGGTGGATGGCTGCCAGGTGGTCGACCTTCGAGACCGGAAGATCTGGTGCGAACTTAGGTCCTTTTCAAAGAAGAGCCTCTGTGTCAGAGGACAGTTTTGCATCTGTTAGGTAGGTCGGTGGGGCGAACTTGGTGGTAGGGGCTTGCGTGCGACTTTGCAGATTGAATTCGGAGACGATCTTGGTCCAGGACGACTCTAAAAGTTCTTTGGCGGCTTGCTGCAGAAATATGTAGGAAGGATGCTTCACGTAGGCTGGACCAAACAACTTGTTCATGAAGCTAAGAAAGTGGTTGTCCTGTGCTTGTCCTCCGTGTTTTATTCTTTCAATTTTATGCAATATGGTGACGTTTTGAAATAACAGCAGTTATTTCATTAAATTTTTTCTCCCAATCTCAATCTTTAGTACAATCCCCCCCGCCGCTGGGATGTCCCGTTTTCTACCTTGAGGGATATGGTCACCCTACACATTCACGTCAGGCAGCATCGTCCGCCCTAAGCGAGAGCGATGTCATGGCCAACGACGTCGGTTTCAATGTCGCAATTCTCGGTTTTGGGCAAATCACCAGCCTTTGCGGAGCATTCGTTTCATTAAACAAACTGTCTGAGGAAGTTCTGGTTTGGACACAGATGTGAAGGGACCGCACCGCTTAGCGCGTCTCAGCGGTAGAGACAACTTGCCTTGGTCCCCAGGTCTTGTATTCTAATGTAAACCACCTGCTGCAAATCCTGGCCACCATGCCCGTTAGCACCGCTGAGGCGAAACGTTCGTTCTCGAGACTCCGAAGACGGAAGCCATACCTGAGAGCTTCAACGTCCCCGGAGCGCTTGCTACTCCGTTCTAAGCTCAGACCAGAAGCTCCGCCTTCAGCGCGAGCTCGCTGGCTGCCGCTGTGCTTTGTTTGCGCGCGCCTGCGCTTTCAGACTTGTGTCACCAAGGGCAGAAAGCTCGCACTGAAGACGGAGCTTCTAGTATCAGTTAAGGGTGAACGGAGCATAGGGGTTGCGCTTCCGAACATTCACGGGAACATCCAAGACAGCCCCGAAAGGGTCCTCTCGCTTCTTTCTATCGACCGACGGCGGCTTCCACAAAATGTTCTGACCCAACAAAACGATAGAAACTGGTACTTTTCTCTGCCACTTTCTCGTAAAACGACAACGAAGAACGGAAAGAACCCGAAACATGACCATAGCACGATCATTTCTGAAAAATGTGCGTTCGCGTTCGCGTACCGGATCGCCGTGCAATGCTCAAAAAGGACAACGAGCTGGCGTGTTATCTACGATGGGTGGAAAACGCACCAATCTCGCCGTGCCCTGTTATTTCGATATGGCGCAAAATGTGCGTCAAATATCAGCAGCTAAAGTGACAAAATTTAGGCACACAAACAACTTCAATCATACTCTGAATTCAAGTCGCCGATCTTTTTATTTAATCACGTGCATAAATGATTAAACTCAAAAATACGGAATCATTTGCAAAAAAAAAAAAAAAAGAAAGAACAATTTTGTAATAAAACGAGAGACAGCAGAATCTCCAATCTACCTTTCAAATTAAGGTTCCGATGATTTTAGTGGTTTTAAGTATTATTTGCATCCGATAAAGCGATTTTATTTTTTTCGGTCCCCGCAGGGGGCACCTGTGAAAGCAGGTGTTTGGAGAGTGGCGTCTCCACGGACCCCGAGCCATGCGGGCTCGCCCGCCCACGTCTGGCTGTGCGTGGCTTTCCCGTGTCTGGGGAAAAGGGCATCCTGGTGGTTGAGCCGAGCCCGGGGTAGGTTTGGACCCTTCGGGGCCCCCCGGGTGAGGCAATACACCACTTCGGCCCCCGCTTCTCATATACGGGAGTCCTGGTATGGCCCGGCCAGGATGATTCAGTCTAGTCGCCATATCTTCTACTATCCCCTCCCTTCTTTTACCCTTGTCTTCTCCTTCTTTTCACTCTTCTCATTTCTCTTCCTTCCTTTTCACCTCCTTTGCCGGCAAGGGCTAACCTTGGGTGGCAATAGATGCTCTTGTCTTGAACCACACTTGGTTATAGCGTCTTGGTAGTACTGACAGAGCAACATGCTCAGACAAGCCCTGACTGTTATGAGGTGTTGCCTGTCCCCTTGTTGGGCTCCGTGGTGGGCGGTACGCCACGGATGCTGAATTTTCTCTGCCTTCTATGGCGTCCTCTACCAAAACCACTTCAGGACAAGCGCCCAAGCGGCCTTATCCTGAACTAACCAAAGTCAAAGATGTCGAACCTGCAACCTTCACAAGATTCTTTGTTATTCATTCTGAAGATGAACAGCGCCCCGTGGGAAAAATGTCTCCTTTCGTTGTGGCAAAAGTTCTTGAGAACTTGATTGGTTATAATTACAAAGCAAAAAAGATGCACTCCAGTGATCTCCTTGTCGAAGTGAACACTAAGGATCAAAGCATGGCGCTCCAGAAACTGTCCCGCATCGTAGATGTTCAAGTAACAGCTGCCCCACACCGCACACTTAATACCATTCGAGGGGTGCTCTCCGAGGACGACCTCCTACACTCTAGTGAAGAGGAAATTCTCGAAGGCCTCCGACCATCGGGTGTCGTTGCTGTAAAGCGGATCATTTTCAAAAGAGATGGTGTGGAAACTCCAAGCAAGCATGTTATCCTCACGTTCGAAAGACATACTCTCCCAGCATTCGTGAAGGCGGGATACCTCCACTGCCGTGTCCGACCGTACGTACCGAATCCGCTGCGGTGTTTTCGGTGCCAGCGGTTCGGTCATGGCGCTCGGAGCTGTCGAGGCAAGAACATCTGCGCAAAGTGTGGAAGCACTGATCACGTTGCTGACATCTGCGAGAGTGAAGTAAAGTGTGCTAACTGCGATGGTGTACATCCCGCCTACTCGCGCGCATGCCCCATATGGAAACAGGAGAAAGAGATCCTTACTTTGAGAGCCAAGGACAACCTGTCTTACCCCGAGGCCAAGAAGCGCTATGCCTTCTTGGCAAAGGGGGGCTTTCTCGAGGTGGTGCGTAGGGGGCTTGCACCACCTTCCGAGCCTCGACCCTTCCAGGTTCCGTCTGGGAACCGGGAGGCCGTCGCTCAGCCCCCACCTACCAAGAAACCAGAGGTGGCGGCTTGCCCTCCACCTCAGAGAGGTGGCACTGGTGCCCCTCCCACCCAGAGGGACAGGCTGTCAAACGACATGCCTGCCCTGATTACCCGGTCTCCTCCTAGGAGGAAGGAGCGAGCCCCTCGCCCCAAGCCTCCAGAGGAGCCGTCCACATCTAAGGAGCAGCAGGCCCCCTCTGCTGCCTCCACCGTTTCACCTGAAGAGGAGCGGATGGATGTGAGTGAATCTCCTCCCATCCGTTTGGCTCCTCCTGATGACTCCAAACTAAAGAAGCCATCCCAAAAGAAACCGATACCACGGGTAACCCCGCCCAAGCCGCCTGAGGGCGTCTAGGCAGGAACCCCTTTTAAAATTTCCACCATAAATAGTTACAGTTTCATTCAATGGAACTGCCGAGGACTGCTTCACAACATTGATGATGTGCACTTTTTTCTTGATGAGCTGCGAGCTCTAGCAGTTGCTCTGCAAGAGACTCATCTCAATAGCACTCATACGAACACGTTTCGTCGTCACCATATTTTTCGAAAGGACCGTACATCATCTCATTCTTCAGGTGGAGTTGCTGTGGTGGTACGAGGCGATATTGCATGCACGGCAGTTCCTCTTCGCTCACCCCTGGAGGCTGTTGCAGTGCGCATTCTCGCTGATCGTCTCATTACTCTTGTCTCCCTTTACCTTCCACCAGATGTTCCGATTGACTTTTACGATTTGCAGGACCTGCTCAACCAGCTGCCAAAGCCTTTATTAATTTTAGGGGATTTTAATGCACACAACCCCTTATGGGGCAGCGCTCGGTTGGACAATCGTGGAAAAGTCATTGAACGTTTTTTACTTTCATCTTCACTATGCCTTTTAAACAGTAAACAACCAACATTTTATAGTGCGAGCCATAACACTTTTACATGTATAGACTTGTCTATATCATCAGCTACATTATTCCCTTGTTTTTCATGGAAGGTTTTAGATGATCCTCTTGGCAGTGATCACTTTCCCATCGTTTTAGAAAGTAATATTCCATTGCCCACTATTTTAAAGCGAATTCCCCGATGGAAACTTGATAAGGCTGATTGGGGACTGTTTCAACTGGAGGTCACACTTGACCCATTAATGCTTGAGAGTATGACACCAGAGGAGGCTACTTTATATGTTACCGAGCAAATCATAAATGCGGCACATCACTCTATCCACAAGACATCCACAAACCTCCCAAAACGGTGCAAGCCGTGGTGGACCCAGGAGTGCAGCAAAACTAGGCGAAACCAGAAAAGAGCATGGGACACCTTTCGAAGGTATCCAATTCCCAAAAACTTGATGGAGTTTAGAAAAAGAAAGGCGAAGGCTCGGTGGACACGAAAGCAGGCAAAACGGACATCCTGGAAGAAGTATGTCTCTTCCCTGAGCAGCGCTGCCTCCCCGAAAGAGGTGTGGGACCGCTACCGTAAAATTAGGGGG
>JABSTQ010000992.1:0-17111 GCA_013358835.2 Ixodes persulcatus
CCCGCGTTCGGCGTTTGGTTAGCGACGGCGTTCGTAAAATGGCGTCAGCTGTTGCTGGCTTCACGCGGCGGTACCGTGCGTGCTTCCATTCATTCGGCGTTCGTTGCCATGGTGACGGCGAGGAAAGCAGACGTGCGGAAGAACGCTGCGGCGCAGCGATACCAGGTGCGTTCTAAGGCCCTTCCCGCATGCTTTTCAATGGGCGGAAGGCGAACAAAAAGAGTTCGAAATAAGGACTTAACGCAGAAGGCTGAATTTCTCCAGCGCCTCATAATTTGACGAGCCTTACACGAAAAGCATGTTTTTTTGGCCATCCCGCGTCCTGTTTTTTTTATCCGCAACATGGTTCTAAAGTATCAATCTGCCGGCTCTGCTACGGCCGCTCCACAGCTTCGTTAGCCGCTAGACGCGAACGGCCCACTAGCCAACTCAGCTTATGTTTTTTTTTTTCCTTTTTTTTCTTTTTTGCCTTTGCATGAGGCCGAATCTGCTTCTTCCACAGGCGGTCTATCATCCCTGTATCTTTCACCGGAGGATTGCAACGACAACGAAGACAGGAAGTTGTCCACCGCACGCTTAAGTCTTACCCGATTCCGGCCTATTGGGGCACGTTTTTCACCATGCTTTCAACCGAAAACATGGACATCACGCGTGTGACATCAGAGGCTGACTGGGAACACCCGCGGAACCATGGCGATGTGAGTGTACCACTGCGTACAAACTGGAGGGGACTAAGCCTCTCCACTCGACCTAACCTTAATAGGGATCCTGCACGCGCGAAGAGTTGCTTTCCCGTATACCGTTGGATTTCAAAATGGATGAACGCGCAACTCCGCTTCTACGGTGACGTATATACAGGAGCTCTAAAACTAACCGACGAAGAGCGCCGAAAGCCTAGGCGCCAGTACCAGAAGAAGAGGGCTGAACATAGACGACTAGCTTCACGGACCAGGCGGGCTTCTAAATGATCACAAGCAACACCCGAAGACGCGACGCAAGATACAACATCGAATCAGACACAGACGACGTTGAAGACACACGCATAACAGCCAGGACCGAACGCGCCGAATGAGTCAAACAAGCATCACCGAAGCAGCGAGATAACGGAACGTCTATCGTGCATCACAGCTGCACAGCAGTTTGCAATGCATTTGTTTTTGTTTTTAGAGATGCTAAAAATACGTTTCTTCTTTTCCGACAAAATGGAAAATAAGATTTTTGTTTTTCGCCCGCATGATTTGAGATAAAGTCACTGAGCACTAGATCAGCGCTAAATTTGGAGCTAAAAAAGAGCCGTATTCGACGCTGCATCGCGCGTGAAGCCGTAGGCTGTTTAATGCAATCAAACGCCACAAACGTTACGAAATATCTATATAATGTAATATATAAAATAAAGGAGAGGATAATAATAAAAATGCGAGTAAAATGATCAGTTGCATTGTCTCGCTTGCTTGCTTGGCCGCAATGCCTACGGCATAACGTTCAGGGCGAGGCGGCTTCTTTGTTTGCCTTTTATCACGAGTCATAAATCCCGGTCCGGCGACAACGGAGATAAGAGTCGGCCTCCCACATCGTGTTCTTGCCTCGTTTTTCTCCTGCATAGGGGCCTACAGATATATTTGTATATTATATTTTTTTTAACATCGTGGGCGTACGTCGTTAGCGCTTCGTGTATAATGGAAATCGCAGCAGCCGGCATAGACAACCAGCCGTATATTGATTGATGGTCTCGGCTGAACATTTCGCGCTTTCTTCGCTCTTTTTAAACTTCTTATCGCACATTTTTCGCAACTTCATAAGTTCACATAACCGTTTTCGTTAAATAGTTATAGTTCGACAAGAAAAATGATCGCGATATAATAAAGAATGCGAGACACATAAATGTTCTCCGAACAAAATTCGCTGTTTTTTGACTCACACAAAGATATGTTATGAATATGAAGTCTGCCTAGAAAGTATGCGATGGCGGTAGTTTTCTTCGTGAGGTTAAGTTAAAGCTCGCACTTTAGTTTAATGTTCATAGCGGCCGTGCAGAAAATTCGAACGCTTCCACGGAAATGAAAAAAAAAAAACATAAAGAAACCAGATTTTTTTTTTTTTTTGGGGGGGGGGGGGGGGGGAGGTTGTAAAGTTGTTTTACGATGTCGAACTGTGAAGGGTGATTTCACAAGCCCTCCCTTCTCCCTCCTTTTTCTCAATTTTCGGAAAGCTGCGAGGACCGGGGAGGGGAGTGGGAGGGGAGTGGGAGGGGAGTGGGATGGGGAAAAATGATGGGGAATATTATATTCTATTTTCCCTCTCGGCTAGCGTCTACATGTTTATGTATTTACACCTTTGGTGTTTTCAGTTGAATTAATGGTGAGCGGCTCTTCCGACGACGACGAAATTCAGTGAGTTCGATTCAAGGCTCATTTGAATTGCACAAATCAGAGCGTCTCAAAGTAGCCTTCTGGAGGCGCCTTGTAATACACGCGCCATCTTTTGGGAGGGCAAGTGCTGCCTTTTTGGCCGCGTCCACTATTTGGCCTCCCGCGATATGTCGATACGTGAAACCGGTGGATAGGCTTGTGCCGGTGAAAATGCCGCATTAGAAAGTGCTCGTTGAGGTCGTGATAAAATATTTCAAGAAAAAGCTTCATCGACTCCTTAATTGGATTTTCCGGTAAAATTGTGTCTTTCAGAAAACAAGTCAATTATATTGTCCTTGTTCTTAGGAATATCACCAGCACAATATCCGAATTTTTAATCCTCCGCCGCAAAACTAATTCAATTTTGAACAGAGCCCAACTGCTCAGGTTGCACCTGTAGAACACATAGCGTTTTGGTTGGCAACAGCGGAAGCTATGGACTTTACATAAAGCAAAGAGAGCAACCTCAGCTTTTGATTGCTGTCTCAGTAAAATAACTTCGTTGTAAGAAATATAATATTTACGGTATCGAGGAAAGCTCACTTGTTCGACAAGGATCTTTGTTCGCAAAATCGACTATGTTGATCAAACCGGAAATAGGTGAACACCCGCGACTCTGACGTTACCATGCTTGATGTGACGTCACGACAAGACCAACCATGCATACCTGCGAAATTTGAGATGAAGGTTTTTATTGATGTTCATAATTGGAGCGTCTTTTAATGAACTAAATATCGCACATAACTATATTTGGGCCCTTTAGACGTGACCAGCGAAAAAACTTTGTAACTTCCGGATATCACAGGACAATCCCTTAATACAATGAAGTTTCGCAAATTCAGTGCTGTGTACAATGCCATCGGCTTGTCACTAGACATGGCATATTAGTGAGAGGTGAGATTCCGCCTTTGCTAAAAGACACCAGAGTTGTACCCGCTTTCAGAAATCCGCCAGCTCAGCCAACATCCAGCTACCCCAGTACAAATCTTCACTTATCCAGTTTCTGTGGGGATCCTTTTGACACACCCGTCACTGTCAGCAGTCGTTTTGACCGCCCACACGCCGACTGCAGATGAGCATCCTTGTGATGAATTGAAACAGCGACCGATGATCACATTAGAAAGATTTAGTAAACCGTTTTTCCACCTCCGATTCGGTACAATTGGCCCTCCGGTGCGAAGGGCGCATGCGCTACCGCAGAAGATCATCGCATAAGAAGTTCGTACCGGACTGGTCATCGTTCCGTATCGGATGCGCAAAAACAATTCCCTAAGACTCCCTAATGAAACCAGTCGACGCTCCCCAATAGCCCTTCCCTAATCTGGGTAGCGCAGTCGATCACGACGCAGAGGCGCTTGAGCGAACCTGAACTATTTATGCGAGCTCGATCGCGCCGAAAAAGACCGGGGAGCATAAAATGTACCGAGTGCAAACCACACATCCAGCTGTTACACATTTGCCTGCCAGAAGTTAGAGGAAAATTGACGTCGTCGTGTTACATCACGGAACACGACGACGAAGCTTGTTGTGTCACCTGACGTGTGATACGACGTGTGACGCGATACCTCATGTGGCCTCATCACGTGACTACGTCCTGTGACCTCAAGTCACGTGACGTCAATTTTTTCGTTAAATATAGCGGGGAAATGTGTCGCAGTTAAATCTGACGCTTGTACGCTGCATGTGAGCGTTTCATGTCAGCGTGCATGTGAGCTGCATGTAATAGTTGCATAGTTGTCATAGAAAGTGGCTGATGAAACAGATTTTGTGTTCAAACCTGAGAACCTAAACCTTGGTACTGGTAGGAATAAAATAACAGACAACGCGTGTTGTTTGGTTTCTTTAAAGCATGAAATACTTTTTAACGGAATTTTGGCCATAATCCTAATCCTCTCATTTTGTCTGTCCGTCCGTCCGCCTGTTCATCTCCCGCTAAATTTAGCGTGGATACTCAATTCATGTCTAGGTCACGTGACAGGAGGATATTGTTTTCTTTCTTGCTGACTTTTTTTTGTTTTGTTTTTTTACTGAAATAGGTATTACTAGCGTACACAGTGTCATTTCTAGTTTTGACGATATTGGGCTTAGGTTGACATCGGCTCATAGCTAAATTTCGCTATTCTCAGTGATCGTTTGCCCCGGGTGACGTCATGCTGTCAAGCTTTCGCGTGCTACCCTAAGCGCTAGCGTCACATGTTCGCGAAGTTTGAGCTTTCTGCGATGCTTAGTTTATTAACCCGAGCCCAAAAACACTGATCTCATTTCTCGGGAACTCCCTGTACATCTATCTGTCTTTCGCCACGTGATCCCGTTCTTAGGTAATAAAACGAAAGGTGGTTGATAGGCCTGGCTAAAGTCACTGGATCTTGGGAAAGTAACACCAAGCTCCCCGTATGGTCGCCGTTTTTGTTCATGGAAAGAGCAGTTTGTTTTTCACCTCCCCATTCTTGACGAGCCGATCCAAATTTCCGGTGACAGGTTGCTTTATAAAGGCATTTCTTAAATACAAAGATTTTGTAATCCACACACCGACGAAACATGCGTTCATCTTTGCATTGCCACCACATGCGGCGTCTGTGCTTGGAGGTGTTAAATTAATTTTCCTGTCTTAAAATACGCAAGTACAACAATATAATCGTAAGAAATCTGTAAATGCGCTCATAATTGATAAGTTGATTGCATGTACAGTGTCAAAGACGCTTATACTGGGGAGCAATGCTTTTAGTACGATGATGCTCCTTAGTGATCTTGCACTCTAAACCTGGTCATTCTTAGTAAAAGCGATGTTCGTTTGTTTTTAATTTCTCTTAAGATTCAAGTGAGACTGCATACCTCCTAAATCAGAGAGACGGGAGGTCACCCAAGGTCATCCTCTCCTTTGCGGGGGGACACCGTCCCTCAAAATTTAAAGGGGCCATGAAACAAATTTTGGGCTGGGATAAATGATTTTAAATTGGGACTTTACTGATCACATATTGTTTAGTTGGCCAAAAGAAAGAGGGTAGAAAGTCAACAGCCAGCTTTTCGGTACGAACATTTGAAAATATAGCGGACTATTTTGTGCTTTCTTTCCTTCGAAAGCTCTACGCCTTTTCACTAGGATACATCCGCGGTTCCCAAAGCGCGTCAGCGGTGCCAAACTGACGTCATCCGATCCCAGCTCACGCATTGGACACGAGAACTGCGTCACTCGGACGTATGCGCTCGTCAACAATAAATCCGTCGACGAATATTCGGATTCGCGTTCGTGGCCAATGAGTGCCCTGATGAAACTTACCGTCACTAGAGCCACTAAATGAGCTGCGCTTAGAGTACCGGCACTCTGTTCCCCAACACTGTTGTGGGAGCCGCCATATTGGGGCTTGTGCAGAGCAGACGCAACTGCAGATCGTCATGATTCAAAAGTGCGACTTCCTCAGCATTCGATTCGGTGTTAGGAAGCTCATGTAATATTGCTTTTCTCTGCCGCGGACTGTTTAAACATTTGTGGAGGACGGAAAAGCGTTTCCTGTGATTTCAGATAAAGCTTTCAATAACTGGCAACCATGATTTTAAGCCACAATATGGCCAAGTGTCGTTACTCTGAAGCGTAGCTTATTTAGTGGCACTAATCGTCACTAGGAAATGGCAAGTTCTATGGTGTGCATAAAAAGCACGGTGGAAGCTAGGAGTCATCTCATCGGTGCCGAAGAATGTCACGACGACGTGATTTCACAATTCGCATTTGAGTTGCGTATTAAAGCTAAAGAGTAAGAAGTAGGAATATCGTTTTATGACCCCTTTAAAAGGGTCGCCATTCCCATAATATGTCAGAGGGACACTGTCTTCTTAAAATAAAAGGGATGCTGTCTTTTTTCCTAAGGTCACTTTGAATTTCACTCTTTTTTATAGGAGGAGCATATTTTTTTAGATAAACCCTTTAAGCAGTCAAGGAAGTAGGTTCCTTTGAAAAAAAAAGATTAAAAACTGTGCCTTTATTTATTACTAGTGACTCAACAAATTGCAGAAAAGTTTTTATAATACGAGATACAAAGTCACGGGGAGCCTAAGACGAAATAATTATTTCGTAATCTTCTTTTTGTGTTATCAAATATTGTTACCATGAATATATACAATGATTTAATTTACATTAGCTGAAGACTGAAAATGGCGGTTACAATCATCCAAAGCTCGGTGCCTCTACCTCTTCTTCTTCTCTTGTCTTCTCACCAAAAAGTATTATCTTTTTCTTCTTAACATCACTCCCCCTCGGGTGAAAACGGCGTCCCGCAGTTTGGTTGGGGAATGTATTGTTTGAGTCGGAGGACGTGAACTGTTTGTCCTTGTCGATGGCGGTTATTTTGTGAAGGTTCGACGGGTTCCACTATAGGATTGACGTCACTTTTTCGGTTGAGAATCCTATAAGGACCGACTGGTCGCTGTGGGGTCCAGACCAGAATCAGGTCACCTGGTGAATAGGCGATGAAACTGTGGGTGCTGTCATAATGGGCACATTGCCGTTCCTGAGAATCGAAGTGTACGCAAGCGTGCAAGTTGTCGTGCCTCTTCAGCACGGCATATGGCGTCCGACGCATAGTCGGAAAGTGAGGCTTCGGCACTGATCTCAATGGCAATTGCTGGATCGCGTTTGCCCGCTCCGCGAATGCGGTCACTGGCGGCCATTTTTAGGTAGAGTTATATCACCTCTAGCCAAGATACAGCTGCTGCAGCCACTTGGCAGCCACCATCATCCATCCATGGCAGGCGGCGTTTTGGCAGTTGTGGTGGCAAGCTGCCATCAAAATAGCGTGGGTGATATTTGACGCTTGATTGAATTTGTTTGACGAAACATATTTTTGAAACCCGGCGTGAACGGTAGCCCGATTTTTGAGGACCCGGTGAAAGTTCCACGAATTCGCAACACGAGGGAATAAGCAGCACAGCACGCATCGAAAGTCGCATCGAAAGAAGCATCGAAAGCAGACGCCGGTACGGAGTGTGCTTTCGATGCGAGCTGCGTTGCTTTCCCCGGTGCTGCGCTTTCGTAGAACTTTCGCCGTGTCCTCAAAGATGCGGCTACCGTTCACGCCGGGTTTCAAGAATCTGCTTCGTCGAACAACTTCAATCAAGCACGAAATATCGCCCACGGTACAGTGTACTACAGTGTACGGCTATTTTATGGTAGCCTGCCGCCATTGCGCTGTCCGCCATATTACTATGATGGCTAGAGATGATATAACTCTACCTAAAGATGGCCGAACGTGGCCGCATTCCGGTTCATAGGCAGAGCTGGTCAAATGCGATCCAGCAATCGTCATTGAGATCAGTGGGCTTCGGGGTGTAGCGGGAGGAGTGTGGCCAACATGAGTAGGGGTTCATGACGGAAAAGTGGATAGAAGGAAGGGTAGCCGGTTGTGTTATGAGGAGAGGAATTATATGCGAAAGTAACGTAAGGGAGTGCAACGTCCCAATTTTCGTGCTCGTGGGTAATGTACATTGCAAGAATGTCGGCAAGAGTCCGACTAAGGTGTTCTACTCGGCCATTCGTCTGTGAATGTTAGGCTGTCGTTTTTTTGCGAAGAATGAAGCAGAGGTTCAAGATTTCACCTACGACGCGAAATATGACAGGCCGTCCACGGTCGGACAAAAGCTCTCGAGGTGCTCCGTGCTTCAGGATGATGTCTTCGAGCAGGAATTGGGCGAGGTCAACTGCCGTTCCGGTCAGGAGGGGCCTCGTGATTGCGTAGCCTGTGGTGTGATCGATCGCGGCTGCTATCCAGCGATTACCAATTGAGGAAGTAGGGAAGGGACCAAGAAGGTCAACTCCTACGCGGTGAAATGGGTGTTCAGGAGTATTCAGATTTTGTAGAAATCCTGGAGGACGAGAGGAGTGTGTTTTTCGGCGCTGCCAGGAGTCACACGATGTGACGTATTGCTTCACTGGTCTGTGCATATTTGTCCAGTAAAATCGTTGCTCCGCTTGGGCGTAGGTTCTGACCACACCCAAGTGACTGGATGACGGTGCGTTATGCAGCTCGGTGATAATAGACGTTTGTAAGTGCTTGGGTATGACCAGAAGCCAAGAACACCCGTTTGGTCGAAAATTTTGTCGATATAGAACGCCATTTTGGAGAGAGTAGACACTTGAAGAAGGTGTATTGGTGTTACCTCTCAGATCTCAAGTGATAGAGTGCATCAGTGGATCAAGGTTTTGTTCCTGGGCAATGCCCAGAAGGTTCGAGATAGGGAGAACGGGAATATCGGTGTCTTTATTGATTGAGTTCACGGGGTAACGGGATAGGCAGTCGGCGTCGTGATAAAGCTTCCCTGATTTATACGTTATGGTGAAATCGTACTCTTGGAGTCGAAGAGCCCATCGTCCAACGCGGATGACAGGAAGTGCCCAATGAGAAGAATGTATTTCATGATAAAGACGCGACTGGAACTATTGTATTAGGGCTCAGTGAGATATTTCATTTGACACCAAAGACGATAAGTTACGACCTGAAATTGTGCCGAAATGTTGGAGCACGCCTGGCATGGCACACGTTTTGGCACCTATGTATTTGACTAGGGCTCAAAAAGACGAGTATTTTTATGCCAAATAAGACCCACCTGGACCAGGTCTTATTTCTGGCACAAATTGCCGAAATGTCAACCGGGGCAATTGTTTGCGCACGCTAAAATGACTTACATGCCGAAGCGGTAACGTACGGGTAATTCAAATTCTCCATCCGTTAAAAATCATTGTCTAAGAAGAAAAAAAAAAAAAACAGACCCAATCGCCCATGCACACACTGAGGAGCGCGCTGCTTCAGAAAACCCATAGCCGGCGCCGTCCACACCGTACAGATCGTGCGAGCGATCACTTCGCCAATAGTCTGTGACGTATCTCGAAGCAAAGGAAAGACGTGGGGGAGGAGGTGGGTGGTCACCTTAACTTGTTACCGCCAACTGACATGAGTCACACCCCCGGCCTTCACCTTGCTCTCCTCGTCTCCTCTTTTCATGGAATCTAACGCCGTCTTACTTCTACAGAGACGTGGCTTTTTACCCTTCCAAAAACCTCTCTTCAGCCATAGCTTCCGCTATACTCAAAAAGCCTGGCAGTTCGACGACGGAGCCATAGAGTGCCCGGTCGTAGATTTCTAGCGCGAGGATCTGGTAGCACAGAGCATCAAAAACCATTTCTCGGAGAACCTGTACGTCAGCGCACCGCTTTTGCAGCCGCGAGGACCCGAAATACACTTGTTCGCTCGGGAGCACGGTGTAAAGGCAGAACTCCATGGAGCGAATTATTCGACGAATAACTGACGAACGCCGCCCGATGGCACGCTCGCTTTGCGCGCGACATAGCAGCCACTGTGGTGATTACACGCGCAGAGCAAACGCCGTCGGGCAAAATTCGTCGATTTTTCGCAGCATATTCGTCCCATGGAGTTCCGCCTTAAAGGGGCCCCCCAACAATTTTTTGACTGGTTTGAAGTTCGCGCTGAAACGGAGCTCCATGAAAGCAGGAACACCGAGGAAAAAAAATATTACAGAAATTCGCAATATTTTGTGAGTTATTAGCAAATTAAATATTGCAGAAAACAACTTTAAATAAGCAAAACATTGCGCTTCATGACGTAAAATGAAACAGTTTAGCGATTGGAGCAAAGCGGTTGGCCAATTGGACGCGAGTTTGTTAGATAGCCCGTCGGCCCGGTCGGCCATTAGGCCTCGCTGCAACCATCGTAGCTTTGGAATCGGGTTGCCATCATCGATGAACTTACCGGGCTTATCGGATTTTGAGCGCCGAATTCTTAAAAAGGAGTGCGGAGCTGGGCGTCGCGCCGTACGAGGACAACCCACGCAAGCGCCGCGACGCGTCTCTGCCTCAGACCGCTTCGACAGCCGCGGAAGCCTCGTTGGCCTCGTCTCCCGCAACTCCGCCACCGGAGCCACCTCGGCGAGTTGGAGGCACTCCGCCGCTGGGAGGCGCGCATGAGCGACGAGGCGTTGTTTTCGCCCTTTTTGAACTTTAATTTGCAACTTTATTAGGTCTATAAAAACGACTTTTTAGAGAAATAATGACGGTTAACGTGTGATATACTTTATTCCGCTTCAAAATTTCTGGGACGGCTCTCGCCAATCACGAAACCCAGTGAATGTGACGTATAGTGAAAGGGAGCGCCGTTATGCGCGCGCATTCGGCACCTCGCGGCGCCACCGTCGGAGGAGGTGTTTCCGAGTTGTCAAATTAAAATATGATGCGCTAATATTTTTAAACTCTTTCGTTGTCCACTGGGTTTCCGGGACCACTAGCGTGGAGAAACCGCAAAAAAAAGTAGACGCTCAAATACTGTTGGAGGGCCCCTTTAAGATAAATACTCTTCAGGTGACGACAGCGCGCTCCTCGCGACGTGCGGATAAAGTTCGCTTTTAACTCTCTCTCTTTCTCTCTCTGACTATGGTTTCAAGCGGCGCCGGCAGATGACTCGTCGACCCGTGGGCACGGTGTAAGACGCAGGCAGCAGTGCACAAGACGGCTCGTGCCACCTCATGCTCCACACGCGCAGAGCTCCAGCGAGGTTGTCGCACGTGCAGAAAGGTCACGGTGTAGCGGGGTGTCATGACAACGAGATAATTTTTTTCTCGCTCTCACACAGTTTCGCCGTTTGGCCGCCGGCGACGCTGCCAGCCGCGGGCACGGTGGCCGCGGAATGATGCAGCCTTTCGGATGCCCGTCGAACGAACGCTATCTGATTCCTCGCGCCGCGCGTTCAGACCCGCCGTGTTCTCACCTAAAGAGTGTATCTTACACCGTGCTCGGGAGAAGTGTGTTTTGGCGTCTCGCCGCATCGTGGCGCCAGTCGCGTGGCTCTCCTCTCATCCGTTGTCTGCCACTCCACCTTTTCCATCTCGGCGGCCGCTTCTCGTGGCGATCTGCCAGGCTTTGTGAGCATTTAGGAGGCTATTCTTCAGCTTTGCGCTCCAAGCTCGGCGAGTGATCACGTTGGTTCCTTCACGAGGCTTCCCATCCACTATGTATACGACAACGGCATAATTTACGGGGATAATCAAATGGCTCTATTCGTAGAGTTTATGCATCCCCCGATGACTCTTCCATGTTCTTAGTGGTCTGGTTTGAATTTCCTACACACCGTAATAGACTATCCCAATGTCGGGAGTTTTTGAAGTCATCTATTACACTTTGTGCCAAAAGACAAGAAGGCACCCAGATCGCTTAGTGGGATCATCGGTTTCTCCGCCTAATTGCGTTTATCTGAGGGAAAACTTTCGTCCCCAACACAACTTATTCCTCTTTCACTATCTCGCAAGCAAGAAATGTGACTCATCTTCGCGAATCTCACCGCGGCAATATAAATAATCAGAAAGCTCACCTCAGTCTTGGTAGCTCCTTTGTGTGGATTGAGCGCAGGCCAAGAAAAATTCAACTGATCTCTGAGGCTATTGGATTAAACTGTCGGGTCAACATCGTTTGCGACGAGCCGGTAGCCGGTTTACTTCCGTACTTACCTCACTTAGCCTGCTTGCGAAAAAAAGTATACGCGTTTCTCCTTCTTTGTGTGATGCAGTACACTGCATAAGTTGTTCAAATAGCGCACACAACCAATTAAAGCACTCAATGTGATTGGGACTTTTTTCGGGGCACTCCTACACGATCCCCAGAGTCTCCACGCCGGAATACATCTCTCCACGAGGTTCGAGCTGAATGCTCTTGGGCCCCTCGTTAAAGAAGTTTCAGAGGACACTTGTTGACCGCTAAGAGGTATGGCTGCTTTTTTTCTTCCGCGTTTCTTTAACCTAAATAGGTCCCTCTGATTTCAGCTCTAACCCCCTTAAAAATACCCGTTTTTTTTCGCTGACCGTCTAAAAAAAAAAGTTGTTCCCCTGAGATGTTCAACTTTCCACTTAAAATAGGGGAATGATGATTTTTAAGAGAGACCAGATTTAGAGTGTGAGGCGACAGGACCAGAACGACCTTTTCGATGTTTCGAAGGTTTACATGAATCGAAGTGGCGTTTGCCATGGCAACTGAGGCATATCAGTCAATAGCCTTGCAACGTTTGACCCTCGGTATATTAATATCGGTGTGTGTCCGGCTAGCAGGCAGGGAAGGCAATGGTGCTACTTTTTTCAGAATCCTTTAATTTGGGCCTGGCGAACGCGTAGCTCTCACCTCACTGTCAGCATAGGGGTGAACGGAGTAATGCTTCTAAATAGCATATTTGTGAATATTCCTATCCTGAACGGAGTGTTGAACCTCAGATGAATTGGAGGGTCACTTCAGATAAGATCGACCGAAGGGTGGCTGGTCGACATTTTTAAATCAACTGATGTTTTTATATGCCATTGTCTAGTGTCTTGTATAAACGAATCCACACTTAGTTTGGACCAGAAATACAATGTGGGGCCAGGAAAACTCGTAAGGCATGAAGAGGTGGACAGTTGCATTAACGTGCACGGATGGAGGGGCATGTTTGAAAGTGAATAAGTAAAACGATAAAATTAAGAGAATTCTAATACTTTTTAGAAACACACTATTTGTACAGCTTGTTTGTAATATATAATAATTATATATAGTTCTATTACACTTCGTTTTCTTAAAATTGCCCAACATGCCTGCTCGAACGACAAAAAGCGAAATTCGGAGGCCTGTATCTCATGAAATAATTTAATCATTATCATATACTTTTCAAAAAGTATTCGACTTATATATGAATAATCATTTAAAAATATATAAGGTATCTGAGTTATTCGATAGTCAATATATGTTTGGGCAAACATGGAAAAAATTCGAACAACGAAAACTTCCGATGCAAAAAAACCCACAAAATAAACACCACCTTTGATTTTTTTTTTTTTTAATTTTGGTACCCTGTCATAGTCTATTTTGGAATTCATTTCTATTAAAATCATGTTACATTATTTGATTAAGAAAGAAGACATACCTCCCCAAAGTAGGGTCCTTTTTCAAAGCCTACACTTAGCAGTACCCTATACGAGAAGTGACTGAATTCCAGTTTCAGGAACCTAACACACATCCTTCATATATTTTATTCAGATTACGTAACTGACAACTAGAGCAAATTGCTCAAACAGTAAAAGTGAGGAGAAACTATATGCAGCATTTCGCATACAGAGTACAATTACAGAGTAGTGATTCCAGAAAAAGATCATGCAGCGTGAAGTTTCACTTTCCGGTGTATTTTATATATAGAATATAAAAAATAACTTCACTCAAACACAGAAAAATAAAGATAGGATATTAAAATTGCTTAGGTTAGCTATGTATTTCTGGGAACGAACCATTCCAGGTGAGGGGTGCCACCACGCCGGGTTGTAAGAGCTTCGATACTCTCGGTGTACGAATGGATCGTGGCAAGCCCAGATATTTTATCCAGCGCGAGAATAACGTTTCGTGATTCTCATATGGTGATCAGATAAAAAATATAAGCTATCACCAAGTAAAACACTAGGTTAAATACCCCGCGAAGAAAACTGTGATAAATAAGATGTCAATGCATTCAAAATGACCAGTCCTTGTGGAATCGAGTTCGGCACTTTACGCTAAGGCTTTCCTTGATGTACCCATTTCATAAAGTTTCTTCTAAACAGATACGACTGCCCGTGCTACATATTGTCACGAATGGCAATTGATGAGGCGATAATAACTAAAGGGACTAAACGTGTAATGGGGCGAACTTGTGCCCAAAAATAAAAAGGGAACAGAAGAAAGCAGAGCGTCGCGGGCGTCGAAGTCGGCGTGACAGCAGAGTCGAACGCTGGGGCGAAACTGACTCGGCTGGCCACGCGGAGCCCCTTTTGTATACACGTGGGCTTCTGGAACGTTCGGCGTAGAAGGCTCGGTGCGTAGAACATTCTAACCTCGAATCAGCAAGACGGTTCTCAAATTTACCAGAACATCACATTACTGCGTCAACAAAAATACGTACCTGCGGCCTGGAATCGAACCCTGGCTTTCTGCGTGGAAGGAGAGCGCGATAACCGTTAGGCCACGGCCGCGCTTTTTTTTCCTTTATTGCCAGGCATTATGCATTCACAAAGAGTACTCTTCCAGAAACGCTTATAAAAAGGGCAAGCTGAATTACGACTGACGCAGACTGATTAAAATGAACTTAATGTGACCAGTCCATCTATCCAATAACCATGAGTAAATCATACGATACAGAGTCGGTCGGGGCAACAAGCAGAAAACGTAACCCGTGTGCGAGGTTCCTTTTTCAGTGTTCGCTGCAGTAGATCACTGTAGAACACCGCGTCCCAACAATCTAAAAACACAAGCTCTATCGACTCGGGCCTTTTGCGCAAGATACAGTTCACAGTCCAGGGAACAAATATGCACTTTTCGTCCAACCATGTTTTAACCGGAAGTGTTCCGCTCTCGCTCTACCTGGGACGAGACGAAGAACGGCTGCGGCCAGCGCGTCGTCCCTTCTTGCTCGTCACTACCAGCCAGGGACTCTCAGTCTGCTGGAGCGACTGGTCGGTTCCCTCCTCCGGGTCGCTGAGCCGCCGCTTGACCGCCTCAGTCGCGAAGTCCATTGCTGTTCTATCTCCGGCGTCTAGTGCGTCAGTTGCGTCCTTTGCAGTCGTTGTCGTCTCACTGGCGGTCTTCGCATTAGGCTCATTTTCACTAACAGTTCTTTCTGCCGTTAACGCTACGACGGAGGTCTGGCCTTCTGCCATCGCTAACGGCGCGCGTTGCTGCTCGCCGGACGCCTGAGGGTCTAGCGAAGAAATCCTCGCGGTTGGAGTCGCCGCCGCCTCGGCCTCTTCCTCATTCATTACGAGGTTTCTGTCCTGGCTCTCGGTGATCTTGCTGGCAGTAGTTCGAGCGTACGACCGTACGCAATCCGAGGCCTCACGCCCGAAGGCTCGACACTGCTCGCACCTCGGCACTCTACAGTCGCGCCGTATGTGCCCCGTGCGTCGACAGCGGAGGCACACGGGTTCGTGTCCGGGGACAACAACCAGCAGCGTGCCTCCGTAAAGGCGGAGCTGATGCGGCAGAGACTCCGGTGTGAAGTCTTCACGGAGCACCATGCGTGCGATGACTGTAGTGGAATCCACGTCTGCCAGGCCCTCGATGCTCCACTTCTCGCGGGTGACACGCTTGACCTCCCCATATGGCTCGAAGGCCCGTCGAAGGGCGTCTGCAGATACATCGAATGCCACCCAGTGGACTTTTACCTCCAGCTCTCGCTTTTCTGGATCAATGAGCAGGCATGGTCGCCCCATTTGCCAGCATGGTCCCCTCTCGCAGAAGCGTTTCTTTGGCGGAGATGGTGTGTAGCTTCAGCAGCCAGACGTGCCCCATATGAAACGCGCCAAGTCCTGCTACGTCTTCCCGAACTCCCATCTAATCCAGAGGCCCTACGAAGTCTTCAGCACGGTACGGCCGCCCCCGGGTATCAGCATGCAGCACAAGGCTGCATTTCATGCCTTCTCCTGTCGGCAGGGTAGGCAGTATCATTGCGTAGTCATTTGGAACATCGCCGTGTACGGCATCACCGCGGCTCAGAGCCGCCGTCATAGAGCTCACAGCTGAGCGTTCCATTCCACGTGCGCACGCTACCGCGTTCGAAATTGGAATCCAGGCCACGGCCGCGCTGCCGACGTGGTCAGCTGCGCCGGCGGCATTATTCCCCCCTTTTAAAAAGTGCATCGTCCCGATGCAGCCCGAAACGAAAAAACAAATCCACAACAAAAGGACAGCAGAATCGCGAGCTACAGTTCACAGTTTACAATTCACAGTTCACTCGTCGACGAGAGTGAAAACTTCTATCGTTCGTAATAGGGCTTCAGCCGGACGCCGTGCACCACCTCGGGTCGCGGCTGACGTCTTGTTGATGGTCGTATTCCGTCGGGAAGAACTTCATAGTTAAGATCTCCGAGGCGTCGGATGATCTTGTAAGGCCCAAAGTAGCGCTTCAGCAGTTTTTCGCTGAGACCGTGGTGACGAATCGGCGTCCACACCCACACTCTGTCTCCGGGCTGGAAGTGGACGGCGCGGCGACAAAGATTGTACCGGCGAGCGTCGACACGCTGTTGACCGTAAATTCGAAGGCGGGCTAGTTGGCGTGCCTCTTCTGCTCTCTGACTGACCACATGAGCATCGTCGCATCCGTCATTCACTGGCTCATGGGGCAGCATCGCGTCCAGCATGGTCGTCACTTTTCTGCCATGCACCATCTCGAATGGTGTACACCCGGTTGTTTCTTGAGTTGGGGTGTTTTAGGCGAACGTGACGTATGGTAATACCTCGTGCCACGTCTTGTGCTCTACGTCGACGTACATGGAGATCATGTCGGCGATCGCCTTGTTGAGCTCTTCCATTAGCCCGTTGGCCTGCGGATGGTACGCGGTGCTCCGACGATGGTTGGTGTGGCTGAGCCGAAGGATTTCTTGCTTGAGCTGAGCCAAGGACGATGATCCTCGGTCGGTTATCAAGACTTCGGGGGCGCCATGGCGAAGGAGAATAGATTCGACGAAAAACTGGGTGACTTCCACCGCTGTTCCCGACGGAAGGGCTTTCGTTTCTGCGTACCGCGTGAAATAATCTGTGGCGACGATTATCAAACAGTTTCCCAGGGTCGACGGCGGAAAAGGACCAAGTAGATCCATTCCGATCTGCTGGAACGGTGCAGTTCGTGGAGGAATTGGCTGCAGGAGACCTGGGCCGGCTTGCTAGAA
>JABSTQ010000993.1:0-24702 GCA_013358835.2 Ixodes persulcatus
TCATATTCTATTTATTGGCTGGTTTGCTCGAAAGTAACTCAGTCGGTCTTTCTAAGGAAGCCTCAAGAAAAAGCTTATCTAAGGCTGCACTAGCCTTGACAATTCTTTTTCTTGAGACCGAGAGAAGACCACCTGATTTCATCTTGAGCAAGCGAGCACGCTGCAGAGGAGGAATTACCCAGATTTAGCATGAAGTTATAGGTTTCACACGAGGGCATTCTATTTGTAGCTCAAAAAGAGTTGTCACACTAGATTAGAAAGATAAGTGAAACTAAAACACTATCATGTATTTCGGTTAAGAAAGCTGTGCATACTTTCGCTCAGCTTCCAGTATTTTGGGCTGTAGCGAACCCAGGATAGTCCTTGTTGTCGGGCTCCGCAGGAGCCAGGTACCGACCAGGACATCGGGAAGATGGGCCTCGGAAGCCGGGTGACTTTTTGACAGACGTTTAATTTACATTTGTACAAGTAGAAAACCAAAGCAGGAAGATCCTTAGCAGCCGTTCGCTGCTCCTTTTCTAAGAGTTCCCTTTGCACACGCCCCTAGCTCTTTGACCAATGGCGGTGACGTCAGCCGACACACTTTCCTGCATCCGCACACACAGCACACACAATGGTACGGTTGGCGCCGAGGCACGTACCGTTGCGCTGTCACGCGCAAACGCACGAGGGCGCCGAACTGCCGATCGCCCCCGCGCCGAACGTGATACCTTCGGCCTCGCACTTTTATTGTTCTTGGCTCTATACCTCGTTTCACATTATCTGCGAGCGAAGCCAAAGCTAGAAGCGCGAGTCCAGCGCTTTTTGCGTTTCTCCCCAGCTCGCGCGCTCGAGCAAAGCCTGAACGCACGGAACTTTCGCGCTCGCGCTTCCAGCTTTGCCTTCGCTCGCACATAAGGTGAAACGAAGTATAGCCGATAAAGGTTGGTCGCGCCGCCGCCGGATGTCCTTCGGATTTTGTCTCTCGGCAAGCCGGCCTGGGCTTGAAAGTCCGTCTGCCCAGCTTCCGGTGTCGTCTTCTCGCCGTCGCTCCGAATCCTCGCTCGGAACCATAGAGATCATATACTTATAGCCCCTTCCCCTGGCAAATGCCGAGCGCTCCGCGCTAGCGGTCGTCGAGCGGTGGGCCTCTGTGAGCGATCGGTCACGTGATCCATCCCAGTGGCACGCGTTGCGGAGCAAATCGAGCGTAACGCTCCCAGCGCCACCACTTCCAGAGCGTCTGCTCTCGCTTTTGAACAGTTTCGGTTCCCACTGCTATCTTGCTGAAAGCATGAAGTTTTGATCGGAACTTTATGCTTTCACAAAAAAATTGATTGTTTACTACTTGATTAACGGTGACCCAGACGTTAAGACACAATTTATTTTTCCTTACAGTTATATAATCCCGACGAAGACAACTAGAAGTACTTGTACGATGCTATTAAGCAATGCCAAACACGTATGCCGTAAAGCGATCGTCATCTCCGAAGGCGACTTCCATGATCCATCTGCGGAGTATGTGGCGTGTTATCTTCTACAGAGACCACAAAACGAACAAACGACACATCTAGCTCTTCATCCGAATAGGCGCGCACAACGCCTTCGACGTAACGCGATATCTTGGGCCTCTTCGCTGGCCAGGCGTACGACTGACTTCCACCAGGCGTACGACTGACTTCCACCAGCTAGCCTGTACTATGACTCTTTTTTGTTAAACGAAACTGAAACGTTGCGAGAGACGACTACAGATCGTACTCCTCCGAAAAAGGCTGCGCGGAGAACTACTCCGGACCGCTCGACGCGCTCCGCCTCTTTTGCACGGAGCGGTTGGAGCCGCTCGGCGAGCGCCCCACTGGCTCCAGATCTACAAGCGGCACACGGAGAGATTGCTCTCATCTCGCGAGAGAAACAAGAATCCGCTCGGCGAGCGCGCGCCTAGCGCTCGCTATTTGCCAGGGGAAGGGGCTATAACTCTAGAGGAAAAGGTCCGCCATTTTCCCATGCATTCTAACTGCCGCAAGTGGCGGAGCATGCAGGCAGACCCTCGGGGTCCCACACATGGTTACCATGGCAACTGAAGCCCCGCTGTCCCCGATCGCACCTCCGGAAAGGGAGTCCCATACCATTTGTTATACGAAGTTTCGTTACAGCATTCGATTTCACGAATATAATTATATCATGAGAGCAGTTTCATGGACTTCAACAATCCACGAACTTACCGGTGGATAGGTATTCGCGTTCCTTTCGAAGCTTTCTTTTTGCATAGCGCGCAAATGTACGGCCTCCCGTCAACACTAAACGAAACCTGATAACCGGCTCCGCGGGTGGCTGCGCCCCAGGAATACGAAACCGCGCAACCACCAGATTTCCGAGATTTCGACAGAAGGGAAGTTAATGCAGCGTATTGAGTATATTGCCTTTTATAAGCGTTAGAATAGCTCCGAATTTAGTTTACAAGGTTAAATTGTCACTGTTTATTTTGCAGAGAGTTTTCAGTCTTAGCGATTATCATTGCGACTGTCGTCCTTCAGCTGGCAACATTGGTTTCTTTATCTCGTGTTTTGTCGCTCTCTTTCGCGATCTTTCACTCGGGACCCAGGATGTCGGCGCACGGGATTTGCCACTCCTCCTCACCCACCTTTACCCCCCTGCTCAGAACTTGGCTGGGTGCGCAGTGTTGCCAGTTTAGTGGTTTTCCCGCTAAACTTAGCGGTTTTCGGTTCTGTTTAGCGGGATAAATTATTGTTTTGCGGGCGGCGGGATTTTTAGACGGTTTTATGTAATCTTATGCGGTTTTTTAGAGATATAGAAGTTTTATATCTATTTACTGTCAACTATGCACCTGTCGTATTCATAATCAGCCACTGTCGTCTTTGCTTACTCTCAGTAATTTCTGGTTAGTAAGAGTAGCACCTGTGATGTCATCAAAACATTCAGGCGTCGAATATCGGAGCATGCCTCCCTGTTTGGTGCGCGCACGTTTGAACAGCACGAATGTTCCAATGTTCCTTTGACGTTTTTGTGACAGCTTTCGTGAAATGGACCGGGTGAAGTCCGCTTATATGTTTATAAAAGCCTTGCTACAAGACCCCAGACTTAAAGACTGGCTGCTGGAGGTTCCTGGTGATAGCAGACGAACCAGGTGCCGCTTTTGCAGAACGGAACTATCTGCGAAGCACGTGGATTTGGTCGCGCACGCTGAGACAAGAAGCATGTTTCGGCCGCTGCACCTTTCTCCTCTGGCAGGTTGACGACTCTACAAGTTGAACGGAAGTCTGACCAGTCACGCACTGCTGACGGGTCCCTTTCCATGTTCGTATGCGCTCACTCCGCAATTTGGGCTTTGTATCACCTGGGTGAACTGTGTCGTGGCGTCACAGATTTCTAGTCACAACAAAAGGAAAGCCTCCTTTCAGATGACATCGATATGATCTATACGGTTATTGTACCTTTGGGCAAGAATTAAAGCAATTTTTTTAAAGTAATTTTTGCGTTGTTTTTGGATTTAGCGGCTTTTAGCGGTTTTCGGCATTCCCACTGCGGGTTTTCGATTTTTGAGTTGGCAACACTGTGGGTGCGGCATCCGTCGACATATTGGGCAGGCTGGTTGACCTCATGCGCCGATCTAACCCCCCCTTAGCGAAAAAGAGCGTAATAGAAGTATACTCGATATACTTCTAGTATACTATAGGGCAGGGAGTGTGATAGAATATTACAGAAAGTAGAGTAGTAGTATATGGCATGCGGGAGCCGTTCCATAATCCAAGTATACTTGCCAAGTATATTTAGATTATATAACTACTAGCCTACTTCAAGTACGCTCTAAGCAACCGTAGACATTTCAAGCATAATTTAAGTGCGCCATTATTATTATTTCTTTCTTTCTTTCTTTCTTTCTTTATTGGTTTCCATTTCCTACAGAATGGAGGAGGCCGAGGAAAAAAGCTACAAACGCAGCTTGTGGGGCCCTCGGCCCCCTTTAAATGATGGCAGCATTGGACTCACAAAACACTCACACACAGTAACAAAACACTTCCTGGTCAATTATAGATTCACTCATTCGATACAGCTCCACACATTAGTATACAGTTGCAATTTAACATGATTAGGTCGGGTAAGGAACACAAAACAATTTTAGGAAATAGCTCGTTTCCATCTTAGGTAGTTCTAAGGGCGCCGGTATCAGAAAATGAACATAAAAGATATCTCAGTTCAGAAGGGGTTATAGAGGATATATCGGTGCCAGCCTCCTCAAATGAATTTAGTAGTCGAGGCAAAGTATTCTTAAGCATTTGGTCACCATAATTTGTCCGAGAACGAGGAACTATCCATGGTTCTGGAGTTCGTGTTTTATGCGAAGGTTGCCTTTTTTCTAAGTTTCCTATTTCTAAGAGTGTAGAGGTATTTTTCCTAATGCTATAATAAAAATCTCGCATAAGCCTCCTTCGGTATATGTCATGACCTTTTGGAATGTTATATTTCATGAAAAGGTAGTCAGTATGTTCGGTGTATGAGACATTGGCAATAACGCGCATCACTCTCTTTTGCATTAAGTGTAATTTATGGAGGTTAGATTCTGTTGTTGTGCCCCATACAAGATGGCAGTAGTTAATATGAGATACAAATAGCGTATTGTAGATTAATAATTTAACTGATTCCGGAAGAATATACCTATTTCGATTCAGTATACCAGCTATTTGACTAAGTTTGAGTAGTACAAAGTTAACATGCTCGTCCCATTGCATGTTACTGGAGAAGTACGTGCCAAGCACTTTTATAGTGTCCAAAACTTCGATGTTTGTGTGATTAAACGCTATGTTATGATGCAATGGGATAGGCGTTCCTCTTGTATAGAAGAAAACGGCTTTAGTTTTATTAGAATTTACTTTTAGACGGTTCTGTTTTGACCAAGAGCTTAATTTACGTAGAACATCATTTGCCATATTGGTTATCTCGACGTAGGAGCTGGACGATAGAAATATGCTAGTATCGTCCGCATAGATTATAAACTTCGCCTGTTGACATATATGTATGATATCATTGACGTATAAGTTAAAAAGCAACGGGCCAAGAATGCTACCCTGAGGCACACCAGAGATTATTTCTTTGCTTTTAGATGTTAAGCCATTCAGAAAAACGAATTGTCGCCTTCTGCCGAGATAGGATTTTATGAACTCAAGTGGCAGACCCCTTATGCCATACCGCTCAAGCTTTTTAACTAGAATATTGTGATCGATATGATCAAAGGCCTGGGTAAAATCAACGAAAATGCCCAAAGTCAGAAGCTTCTGCTCGAAGTTTTGTAAAATATATTCTTTTTGCTCAAGAAGAGCCAGCTCCACAGACTTATTTTTTTGGAATCCATACTGAGCTTTAGTTATTAGCTGATATTTTGCACAAAATGACGATATTTGATTTAAAATAACTTTTTCTAAGCATTTCGAGAAAATTGGAAGGATAGAAATTGGGCGATAGTTCTTTATGTCTAACCTATCACCTTTTTTATATAGTGCTGTAACTTTGGCAACTTTCATTTTGTCTGGAAAGGTTCCTGTGGAAATACATAAGTTGTATATATGAACCAAGACATGGACGATTTCATTAATTACGTACTTGACAGGTCTTATCTGAATACCGTCAGCATCACGGCTGCAAGAGTTCTTGAGTCCAAGAAAGGTTGAACATACCTCTACACTGTCGGTTGCATGTAAAAAAATACTGCTTTCGTTTCCGGACAGGGAGTAACTACAAGACTCATTTGAACACAGTTCAGGTTCTCTATGGACAAAATAGTGGTTAAACGCATTCACTAGTTCAACTCCTGTCAGTACGCGTCCATTGAGAGAAATTCTTTCTATTGTTTCAACATTCTGTTTTCGTTTCATGACTACACTTAGCTTGCTCCATAGCTTATCTGTGTCCCCTGCACAGCTAGAAAAGAGGTTCATGTAGTAAGCTTCCTTGGCATTCCTTAACTCTTTAGTTAGTTTATTACGATAGACCTTAAACGTTTCCAAGTCTGAAGGGATCCTTTTCTTAATAAATGTTAGATAAAGCCTCTCCCGCTTCTTAATTTTCCTTAAGAGCTCTTTTGTTAACCAAGGTTTTCGAAATTTCTTATTGAATTTGCGCTCCTTATTGATAAAGTGCTTCTTATATGCTGCAACAAATATGCTGAGGAAAATATTATAAGCTATATTGGCATCTCCTAGGATTATAGAAGTAGCGCACTCCCGGTATAAACACGGAGGCGTCTTCAACGCACCTTCAAAGCGTGCGGCATCTATACTTAGAGTGTGTTGCACAATTGAGGAGTTTCAGCGAATATAGGGGGCGCTCCGATAGATCCAACATGGCGGAAAAGAGGGAGATAGTTTTGCGACGCCCGTAGACCGGTAGGTTAAGAATTAAACAAAGCGTGTCGTTCTCTGCTTGTTGCCGTGTGCGAGATGATCATCACTTCAAGCAAGACCATCCATGATGCTGCAAATGAAGTGTTCAAGCCAGTCGAAGGCAAGAAATCTTGCCATAGTCAAGATATGTGTGCAAGTGTTCGACGTGGGCTCTCTCACGCTGGTGCAGCTGTCATCAAGTTGAACTGAAGGTACGCGGGTCCAAAGAAA
This sequence comes from Ixodes persulcatus, assembly GCA_013358835.2. NCBI lineage: Eukaryota > Metazoa > Arthropoda > Arachnida > Ixodida > Ixodidae > Ixodes > Ixodes persulcatus. Next base: position 6,606 of record JABSTQ010000993.1, read on the forward strand.
GGTACATATCAACAATGTTTCCGTGTTGAAACTATGACGCGTACTTTATCTAAATCAAAACTTATCAGTCTGCGGCTACAAACATTTTTGTTTACATTGCTTACATGATGTGACCTTTCAGGTCTCGCATTAAACGGTGTTACGAACTCTTGGGTTGTTGTTCTGTTTAATTGCGCTAAAAAGCGGTTGGATGGTAAGTATGACAGCTACAGCATACATGGGAGGATCGAGGTCTTTATCCTGCGTTCTATGTATCCAAACATCGGTATCCTTGGTGTTATATTGCGATCAGCCGGTCGCCGATCGTCCTGTTTTTACGCATAATGTAAAGGAAGTGGATATTCTGCCGGCAGCCGGCAGAATATCCCGGGAAAAAAAGGGCCGGCAGTTGTGCCCCATTGGGTCTCATATAAAACGAATTGTGAACACGGCTATCCTAAGGTGCAGAGTAGCTCAGTGGTAAGGTGCTTGCCTCATACGCAGCAGGACCCTGGTTCGATCCACCGAGACCTCTTTTTTTTTTCTTTTTTTTGTTAAAACTTTGTTTTGTATTGTAGAGGCATTTGGCGATATTTACGACATATATATTTTTTTTTTTAGGATTAACACTGAAAAAAAATAGTAAAGAAATAAAACGAATGTTGTCGACGAAACTTCGCTATGGACTCCGGCGGCCCAGCGGGGCTTGGGCCGCCGGCGGGCCGCCGCGAAGCGGCGTGTACCGGTAGGCCAATTGGGTCAACATTTTTCTAATGAGCAGCCGCAGACTGTCGCCGCGAAGCGTCGTGAACGTAGGCGTGGGGATGTGTTAACGAGCTCCCCAGTAATACACGCGCCGTCCGAAACTGCCGGCATTTTTTCCCTGGGCTATTTTGCCGGCTGCCGGCAAAATAGTCTCGTCCTAATGTAAACAGGCCCCGGAAGCGCCAATCTCATTTTGATGTGCTTGTGCACCCCTACAAGCCTCCTTTTGGCTCTCGTGGAAAGCTTTATTGTAATAGCAATAGTCTCATCGGTCGTTTAAGTTGTATGTGCCACGGTAATATCTGCTGTGTGTGATCTTCTGACAAACAAAAGTCTATATTAAATGCCAGAAGGAGAACAAATGTGAAGTTTTTTTACTTTTTTTCTTTTTACAAAACAGGGCAAAGCTTCTAAAGCGAGAAATATTTAGGCTGATATTTTAGTATGCTCAAGAATGAATGGCAAAAGGTGCTCATGCTAAGGTACACAGTCGATTTTCTTTTTGCCTCTGCATTTTAATTGGAAGATATGTATCAGCAGAAGACCCATGTCCTTTTGAAAATGTCTTTTATTAGGGCAAAAGTAGGTTTTCATACACAAACACGTACACTAAGTCTTAGAAACATGGCAGATAGTATTGGTTTAATAATTTTCACATCTAGTTATGTGAAGGTTAAATATTACTTCTAGACAAGTTTGACAGAGTCGCGGGGTCAGGGAAGTCCATCACAGCATTTGTACCGGGGTTATCCCTTTACTGCCCAACCTTTTTATTTTGACAAAAAGTTGCTTTGTATAGGTTGTAGATTATAAACAACCCTTTCTCTGAATTCGCAGACGCACTGGCTTCGGCGAGTCTGCTACACTTGCCCACTTGTAGGAGAAAATCGTAGTTGTCCTTTATGTTGGTCATCCTCGATTTCATGTAGACCGGCATGAAGCTCCATTCTTCCTCCGAGGAGTTCTCGGGTGAGACTGAAGTGGGGTAAGTCTTCCGAAGACATTTTCTCAGCGAGGCAGCCGAGTCGCGGTCGCAGCGCGGGATACCGAAGTGACGCTCACCTGCTGCAACTGTCATTAGGTCATCCAAAACAGGCACCAGTGTCCATGCACACAGAACGCAGAATAAAGACCTCGATCGTCCCTTGTATGCTGTAGCTGTCACACTTTCCATCCAATCGCTTTTCAGCACAATTAACCAGAACAACCAAAGAGTTCGCAACACTGTTTAATGCGAGGCCTGAATGGATACATCATCTAAGCAATGTCAACAAAAATGTTTGCAGCTGCAGACCGATAAATTTAGGTTTAGATAAAGTATGCATCATAGTTTCAGCCTCAACGTGCAAACATTGTTGATATGTAGCTTTCATGACGACATCTGCACCAGCGTGAGAGAGCCCACGTCGAACACTTGCACACATATTTTGACTATGGCAAGATTTCTTGCCTTGGATTGGCTTGAACACTTCATTTGTACCATCACGGTAGGTCTTGCTTGAAGTGATGATCATCTCGCTACGACTAGCTATGACCACCCACCGCAGCGATGCAAGCGTCGAAGGAGCGCAATCTGTGTACTGTGCAGTCAGTCGCCGTCACCCGACGCTGCTTGTTTGGTATTCAGGGCTTTCCGCCCCGGTTCTTCGTTTGTACTTGGCACCGAGTGTTATTTCCTGTGCTTGTGTGTGTGCTCAGTGGCTGATATAGGCCTCATAGAGCAGTTCTTCAGGTTCAACAGCGTTCGCCGAAGAACGTCTGAAAAAAAAATTACACCATCTTCCCGAGGGGAACCATGGGGTGATGCGGAGCATCGTGTTGGTTCCGAGAAAAGAGTCAGTTGCGTGCTGACGTCGAGAGATGGCGCCACCGACTGCCCTAGCGTTACCCCCTACGCGAGCCTTCGTCGCGGCTCGCGGCAGAGAAACTTGGAACGCTCGCCGCTCGCCGTTTATTTTTTTTCACTCTGGAAGGTGAGGAGACTAGAGGAGGAGAGTTGCGCGTTCGCGCGCGGTGTGAGGAGAAGCGAACGCACGCGCAGTGCACGCAGCTGGTAGAGAGAGAGAGCGGAGAGAGTAACGCGCAGTTGTTGGAGAGAGGGAAGGAGGAGAGTTGCGCGTGCGTAGTTCGAGTGCCGACTACAACGCCGACGCCGCGGGACATAGACCCGAGCAAGAGATGCTCCGCATCTAAAATGCCACCCAGGAAAAAAAAGCACGAAGACACAATGCGCCAGCTTGACGGACTATGCACTGGGTATGGAAATCAGGCCCTGCGGATTATAAAAAAATGCGAACTATCTAAACAAAAAAAAAATAATAATTTAGGCTCAAATTGTTTTTTGCGGACTATACGCCTGGACATTGGTGCCTGTTGTTGTGAATTGTACATTCACTGCTGTTTGTTGTGCGTTAGACTGCCTTTCTGTTATGATGCAGAGGGGTCAACTGAACCTTGAAATAAATATATTGAAGCAGATCTAGATGCGATGTCCCTTAAAGCCACATGGTCAGGGAAAAGGAGTGTCATCATCTAATTTTCCAACAGCATACCAATGGGCACGATCAAAACCCACCGAGTCAATGGTCAGTTTTCCACCACAATATTTATTGCCGTGTAATCACCAATTTGGCTCATTAAAAACCTTGAGGCTGTAGCCTATAGCACACCCATTCTGGATCTGCGAAGGTTATGCTGTAGACTTGCATCATCACATGAGCATGTTTCTTATCAATTTTAAACGTTAAACGCTAGTTATGCAACTAAATTTCTATATCGGCACATTTTTAGCAAACTGAATATTCCCACCTGTTACACTTTTAGCTTTGGAAGCAAACCAATTCACAATACCACCAGTGGCATACATCGTGTCAAGCATTAGTGTTGCATGTGGCAGCAAAATGTTTTAACTAGGGAAGCAAACCTAATCGATCGTGTTGATTAACGCACCTAGATACGGGAGAAATTATCAATAAAAAAAGAGGTCACTCGAAAAGGAAGTTTCCTCGCTAAAGAAACACGACTTTATATTGGACGTTACGCAATGTAAGGCCGAAGACATTCACTCTGTGATCGGTACAAAAGCATTTGCTTAGCAGTCGGTCGTGCATGATAAAAACAACAAAAACAAGGATGGATTAGAAACGCGATATATTCGCCTTTGCACGGAGTATTTACACTTAAAATGGTTTCAACATAAAGCGACTACGGCCCACTTTACAGCAATCTTAAAATTTATTCGAGTAGTCGTCACCCACCAGCCGGAAGCGTTGCTGGAAGTCCCTCCGCCGTCAACTTTGAGTCACTGTTGAGCCTGAAGAACTGCTCTATGAGGCCCATATCCAGCCACTGCCCACACACAAAAGCACAGGAAATAACACTCGGTTCCAAGTAGACAAACAAAGAACCCGGGGCGGAAAGCCCTGAATGCTAAATGAGCAGCGTCGGGTGATGACAACTGACTGCGTAGTACACAGGTTGCGTCGTTGCGCTCTTTTGATGCCTGCATCGCTGCGGTGGGTGGTCGTGGCTAGTCGTAGCAGATCGTGTCACCTCTGTTGCTCGTACCGGAACACAAGAGCCGCGTAATATTCTTGCTGCCGAAGTTCATAAGCCTACGGTTGCGCCCAACACACTTTACACAAACCCAACGCCCAGCAAGCCTATCCCCCTCTTTCTCTTTCAGCGACCGGCCGCCAGGGGGGTGACACCGTCGCTGAAACTCCTCAATAAGAAAGAGAAGGTTGAAAGATTGGTGGGAAAGGCCTAAGGAAGTGTGATGTTGGACAAAATTGGGGCTTTAGGTGCATTAACGAGAGAAAACATTTAGTACAAAATTTAAGAAAATAATTTAAAATGGGCTAGGTGGCTCAAGCTACCGCCCGTTACAAAGTGGATAGCCAATATCCATCTATTCATCAGCTAACAGCTGGTCGGCTGGTCGCGAAGGCGCGTCTGGCAGCGTTCGCACGTATAGATATGCCAATTGTCGCGAACTACGAACAGTATGGGCTTTGATTCGGACCGCAAACTCTGTAAAAGTGGTCTCGCGACGACTGAACTGTGAAAGCACCCGCCGGCCGCGTCATTGAACTGATCGACAAGTCGCGGCCGGCATCGATCATGCAGGTACGCACACCGATCTCTATGGGTACGCATGCCAGCGTGTTCCTGATCGTCGTGCCTGGTCAAAACGAGCGGTGCATAGGTTTTAATTCGTCAGCGACCGGCGTCACTGTAGTGAACAGAACAAGCGTAAAAACAGCGCGACGAAACGACACGGACGGAGAAGGTGCACACACAAACAGTCAGCGACCCCGGAAGTGTATTTTACGTGGGGGGGCTAGCGGTCGAAATAAAGAGTGAAGTGGGGGGGGGGGGGGGGGGGAGAGGGGGAAAGGGGGGGGAATTAAAAGTGAAAAAATAAATTTATTACTAAGATTTCATTGTTTATAAAAGGTTAATTATCATTTCGTATATCGTGTGTCCCTACATTAATCCAAAATTCTTGTCACAAAGCAATGAAATGTTGACACACACAATTATTTTTCTACGTTAAGAGAAATGCGACTTTCTTTAGAACGTCACCACAATGCAATGCTTTTGGAAATTAAATCCAAAAGCCAGCCGTTTCGGTGGCTCCGAGGAAAAGCGCCGGCCTACGGATCCCCGGGTGGAGGGTTCGGATTCACGCATTCTGACGGAGGCTTATTGCGGAGGAGGTGTAACCGAGCTTTTGGTTGCACGTCAAAAGATCTCCAGGTGGTGCAAATTAATCCTCAGTCCTCCGCTGGGGCGTGCCAGATGCCCGTCGTTGGATTGGCATGTAAAACCCCAAAAGTGGTCAGGGGATGTGACATACTTTACCGGGATTTCACATACGATGTTTCGTTAGCCCTTTAAAGTGACTGCGCAAATTGGCTTGTTTAACGTAGCGTGCTACGATATAGTACAGAGGTTCCCAAAAATGGTGGATTTTTTTTTTTTTTTTTTTTTTTTTAAGAATGAAGACATTAGGGTAAACCTTTTTAGTGAAAGAAAAGAAGCATTTTTCTATAGGTAAATTTCCGCGAAATCTCTTTTTCGCGAATCTATCAAATCCTTTTTGGGCAACGAGGCGTTTATTATGACGGAAAAAATGGGTGGAATAAAAATAAAATACAATAATACATAAGGTTGCCTTCATTTCGCCAGAATTAACGCCACAGTGGCATAAAATATTATTTGGTGTTTACACGCAAAATTAAAAAAAAAAAATGTTTTTTTGTTTACGTGAACTTACTTTACTAAAATTTTACTGATTACTTCTACTATCTAACTACGTCTGTGTGCGAAATACCTTCGCAATCTATTGCCAAATTGTTTTATGCGGTTATTTCATAGGGCCAACGAAACATCGTGAACTCCCTCCAATGCAGTCCATGCGACCGAAGATTTCACAATCCCCTCTTGCTTTGCAACGTATGCACACACACAAAATTGAAACAAAACCTACCAGATTTTTGTAAATTCTGGGTGACTCTTGGTACGATACGGTCCTCTGCTGCCGTGCCGATATTTTTGGATATTTTCGGTGGCTGCTCCCCTGACAAACTGCCAATTTCTTGGGTCCTCGCAACCACGTATCAAGGAGCGCCCTTTTGGTCGCCATATTGATTAAAAGTGTAAAACTTTAAATACCGTTGTTTTTTTGTGTGTGTTTTTTTTTAGCGTCGCACTCGTTGAAAAGAAAAATATCCTCTGATGTTCAGATGTCTAAAGAAACCGTCCGCGGATTTCAGTGACAGATCTACAACTGCAGTTTCAGTGGGGTGACAGGGCGAGGAGAAGGAAGGCTGGGAAAGAGGAAGCAGATGAGCTGCTGGAGACGAGGAAAAAAACATCCCTCTCGTTCCAGCACCTTCACTGGCGATGCCTTTTTTTATTTCAGAGTGTTTCCTGTTTTTATGGTCGTCTTTGAAAATAGTGTAAAACCTTATGGGTGTATAATAGTGCGCCCGCCTGAACAAAGCAGGCTGGCTCGGCAAGAACCAAATGGTGTTTCGGAAACCAGACACAGAAATACAGGCGGAAATGCCGCGATTCTTTTATGTCTCTGACGACCACCGTGGAAGCAGCGCTTCAACACAGACTGCAGTGCGATGTCTCCCCTTGCAACCTGTGTCGCCCGCCAAGGCCTCCTCTTGCCTTGGGAGTTTGGGAAACTTTTTCCCCTCCACTTGCTACATCTGTAGGCAGTCCCCCGTTCAAGAAGGGCTTTCTTCTCGCGCAGACCATCTCCCCGCCCCGCGATCGGCTCTCCACACGGAAGCAATTACCCGACCTTCGTGGTTACTCAGACCCCCAAAACAACAGCAAACACAACAACAAAAACGCAGATGAAAAAAACAAATAGCTAGGAAAAACTTTTTGTACTTTTTTGGGAAACGTCATTGCCCAAAATAGAAGCAAAACGAAGAAGCCGGCTGGCTGGGTGGACAAAAACAGTGTGCTGCGCGTTCCCCCGCATGGCCAACACGCGAGTGGAGATGGGAGGGCCCCAGTCCCTGACTGTGCTATGCAGGCCGCAGGCGCCGGCTCTTTTTTTTCCTCTTTCCATTTTTTTTAAGCTGCCGCGTCGTCCGCGGTTTACTGACACTTTGATTTACTTCGTTTTTTTTTTTCTGGAATTTTGTGGGCGAATGTCGTGCCGTGATTTGGTGGGTAGCTAGCTACCCGTAACAAAAACAGAGCCAAGTGCTTGCCCTTAGCCAAGTACGTGGCTTGGTGGAGCTGAGCAACAACAGGAACACGGAAGGGAGGGGGGAGAGGTGTGCAGGCATTGTTCAGTATGCATCGAGCTAAACGCACGGGGCTCCTCATATTGCCCAGCGCCCATTGAAAAATGTCAGCGTGTGCTCAAGCCCCCACTGCCCCCCCGGTACCGGGGTCCCTGCAAACAGTGCTGACTTTCAACCGTTTTAGAAAATAACGCCTACCGGCGTGGTCACATAACAAAGGTGTGACATCACCTCTCATGACCATCGCGTTGAAAACTGCTGACAAACACAAGTTTGCAGTCGTAGAAACTTATCGAGGGAGTACTGATACAATTATCTTTGGTCAATGAGATAAAATGTAGCTCGATCGGAAATGGCTATATGCACTGCGCAAAAGTCGTTTAAAACGAACGAAAACGAATACGTAGGCGGCACCGGTTCAATCCCCAGTGGAGATGTACTTTTTTTTTCTACGTGCGACAGCGGGGCTTGGGTTGCCGGCTACACTGCGAAGTGGCATGTACTGGTTAAGTTTTGTAATTAGCAGCTGCACACTGTCGCCGCGAAGCGGCGTGAACGCAGGAGGGGGGGTGGGTTAACACGCTCATCAGTGATACACGCTCTGTCCGAAAAGGGTGACCCAAATCGCATGAGCTCTTCGCATAGTGCGTATAGCTTTACTCAATAAAAAAAGGCTTCCATAATCTCTCTAATCAGCTGTTGACAATGCTTTCCAAGTATCTTGGTCTCGATTAAAGGAGTACACTCGCACCTATCGCAGTGCACCACCAAGTTTCATGATGTTGATGCCCTCATCAAGCACGCATGTTCACGTAATCTATCATTTATATAACGGCCAGTCTGGCCGATGTATACCTTCTTACACGTCGGCGGGATGCAATAAACCACCTCTTCTACGCAAGGAACAAAGTTATTTTTACGGTGCTTGTTACATGCAGGGTTAGGGGTCCGACCTCTGTCCACCTTTACACAAACGTCCCAGCTTAGAGGGAGCCGAGGAAACCACATAAATACTGCGCCGTTGTGCAACTTTTTTTATCCTGTGCGGAACCTTGTGGATGTAGGACACCACAACTAGTTTCTGCGTGGTCTTTCTACCCATGCCACCTTCCGGATTACACACCCTCTTCAAGAGGCTCTCGGCCACACCTGCTAGGAGACTGCTCGGGTACCCGCCGTTCAAAAATTTGTTGGCCTGCCCGCAAAACCTCCTAATCATTTGGTGAGGGCACGAACTCGAGACCTCTGTGTGTGTACACCTTCTCCGTCCGTGTCGTTTTTTCGCGGAGTATTTACCCTCATACAATGCTTTACCTACTAGCCGAACTTTCCACTGCGCTACTTGAGCGCATGACAACCATTGAAATGAGCAAGCGAGCTATTATGTTTAAAGTAAACCTGAGACAAGGGGAAAAAGAAAAAAAAGAAACACAACCTCGTTTTGTTTCTCACCTTTTCTTTTTCCCTCCTCTAAGGCTTACTTTAACCATGATGACAACCACCGTATTTTAAGATTGCTCCGGTGCTGCACTCACCGGCGTGCTCTTTAGCATGCCGTTTTCACACACTGCCTTCCCACAAGCTCCACCTCCCACCGTGGAGAGTACAATGACAGCTTAAACTAACTTGTTGGCGCAGTGACCTCTTTTTCCTCTTTACAATGTCCCCCCCTCGTTCCACCATGGCTGCTACATTTTATTGGATCCGAATGTATTACATACTTTGCAGTATGCCTACGTTCATGGTAATAAAAACCCGAGACTCAGGAACGCAAAAAAGGGGACAATCTATGTTGACTATGCTGACCTTATGATGATGTGATTATCTGTGTGAACCCTGTGACAGGACTCGACATGACCCTTTTTGGGAACACACTGAGGTACGCTTTGTGGTATGCAAAGTGTGTTTGCAAGGGCATGTGCTGTGGCACCATGGGCACTTTCGCTGAGAAATACAAAATCCAGGCAAGGGTAAAGCAACCCTTTGACGGAACACACATTTATCGAAGAAACTCGTACGTGGCTATTTCACGACCAACTTTCACACTTGCAAATTTTTCCTACCCGTTTCCAAAGAACAAATGCATTTTTGAGGCTTTCATGGATTGCGGCGCAGCTCATTTTGAGCTGTGCCGCGATCCATCACTAGAGTGGCGTCACAAAGCAATACCAACTGTTATCGTCTCACCTTAACATAGAGCACAGTGAATGATAGGCACAAGCTGCTTGCCTATGACGCACCTCGGGTGCATAGTGTAACGAGACTCAAAACACTTGCGTCTGCAGGCTCTTTTGTGGTCCATGGTAAGGCATGACGAAGTACACTTGCTGATGATTGTCGGTTTGAGACACTCTGGCTTGTTCTGCCTGGTACTACCTGTTACGATAGAAAAAGAAGAATATCTTTTTCTGAAGTGTCCCCTGGCGGAAGCCTGCCTAGCATGCACTGCACGAGACTCGTATATGCACAGGTGTCCTCACCACATGCAGTTTTCTAAAAAAGTGCATCAAGGCAGCAGTGGCTCTGTGGAAACGTGCTTGCGTCAGACGCAGCAGACCCAGGTTCTATTCCTCATGGCGGTGGAATGTAACAATCTTTTTCTACAACATTCGTCGATATCGTTGACAGACGCCCTTATGTTGGATACCTTATGCTGGATGCTCTACGCCATCATTGAAAAAAAGGTGGGGGGGGGGGGAAGTGAACAGCCCATAACTGTTACCACTGTAAAACCGACGCCTAAGAATTAGTGAGAAGAGCCAGCGTATGCAATTACACGTTTAATTGAATCCATGCAAAGAGACAAAAGAACAGTTTCCATAAGTCATAACAAAACCACTGCAATGTGAACAAATATTTGATGGCACCATACAAACTCACTGATGCAATCAATGAGCTGATTCAACAAACACACCAAACGAACTGTGCAATATACTGCAAGAATTGTTTGCACTTTAAACATTGTAAGGTGAAGAAATAGACCATGAAATTCCCAACTACTATCAAAAGTCAATGTAAGGTGCCCTTAGGGGATGCGGAACCGAAATTTGGATTTTACAAAACGAAGCAGTGTTGGACTGGACGCTACAAGCCCCAAAACATCACTCATACAGCGGTATCTCTAACGGATGGTTGTTTTTCTGTAAAAGAAGGACGCATTTGAACGAGGTGAGTAATGTCTCGTTTTTCGCAGAGAAGTTGAAGAGGAGACCGAGCATCTTTGCTTCGCCTCATCGAGAAGGCGAGGCAAAGCGAGGAGAAAAAATGAGAATAGCAACATCACTCGCCTTATCAGCCTCGTTCCATCGCGTGCTCCTTTTTCAGAAATATAGCTATTCATTCGAGATATCACTGTATGAGTGATGTTTTGTGGTTTTGTATTGGCCCGCCCAGCGCTCCAGCCTTGTTTTGTAAAATCCAAACTTCAGTTCAGCATCTCTTTAACAATCTAGGAATTCGCAAAAATATAAATTTGATGCTTGGAACAAACTTGCAAAAAGAAAATTCTTGAAAATGAGACACTTATCCCAGTCTTGACCTGACTTGCTTCGACACCTACTAGTCTGACATTTTAAAAGGGTCTGCGGAGCATGCTGTCAGTTCTCAATCGCGCTCGGTCTTGTTGGGCAGGGGGATTGCGAGAAAGCTGTTGGCACTGCGTTCCATTATGGTGCACTTGGCTGTCAACTCCTTTGAATTGCATGCTACAACTCTACCAGATCTTGTGCCTTCACGAACATGCGAGAATGCAACCCCTAGCTGATTGTCCTTGAATGGAATGTTCTTGAGCAGGTCCAGCTTCTCGATCAGAACAAGATGCTGTATTTCAGACCCTGTACTCGGTTCTGTAAACACGGCCAGAGCCTGCAGAACCCCAAATGAACCATCTTTCAGTTGAGCCACGCAGTTAGCCCTCTTTGGCATGTAGTAATCTTCCGTGTTCCAGACAATGCCGTTGCACTGGAACCGGTGATAGTAGACAACATTGGAAGGTGCCGTGCCCAAGTACCTCTCGAGAGCCACCTCGAACCTGACGTTCACTGCGGCTGAGCTCTGCCTTGTGTAGACCACAAGGTCCCCGGTTATCTTTAGTCCTGTCTTCCCCATGTTCTTCCGGGCAGTCATGTCATCAAATAGCTGCACGGCCTCTGGTGTGCTCATTTTGCTTCGATTCAGGAACAGCTGTTGCCACATAAGGAATGTTTTGGCAATTTGCTCAGCGACACCTTGCGTTCCTGAGAAGTACTTCAATAGAATAGCGTTTCTTCCTTCAAAAGGGAAACAGGAATTTGCCCAGAGGGGTCCCCATGCAGCCACAGCGTCGGCCAAGTGGAGTAACTGATGGATGTTGTACGACATGTTCTCGTTTCCATACAACACACCCATTCGAAGAGCGAACTTGCAGAGGAGCGCACGAGCCTCACAGACATCCCTCTCGGATATCTGCTCCTTCAGGAGCAAGTATACTGCAGATGCAAGCAGTACAAAGTGTTGAAAGTACTGTGGAGGCAACACTGGTTTGAGGACAACGTAGCCATAGAAGAGGAGGAGCGCCCTGTACTCTGTCGCCTTCCAGTATGCCCTGTCCTCAAGTCGTCGGGGTGTACGTGTAATCTCTGATGGTGGCTGCATGCTTAACAGTATTTTGTTCATGGTTGGGATTTGCGTGCCAATGTACCATGGGTGAGAGTGGTTCTCACTGTCGAGCCAGAGCTTCATGAGCTGGCGCATGACTCCTAAGCAGACACAATGCTGGTAATCTGGGATAAATCCCGTAACTGGATTGAAACGTGGAATAGTCAGGATGATTGAGGGACCCTTCACACCTTTCACAGGTTGTTGGGGGGTTCCCTCTTCTGCCTCCATCAGGTGTTTTTCCTTTGTGCGTGGCTCTGGTGGGGGGTCCAAGTAGGGGTACGTGGAGCCCCCAGGATGGTAGCACCACCCACATCCATAGTACCCGTTGAACTGTTTGCAATTCTTGACTGCTGATCTAGCAACTGCATCTACAGAACACACAACTGCGAATACGCGAGTGGTAACCGTTGCTCCATTTCTAACATAGGAAAAGCCTGCCGACAGTTCCTGGAGCTCTTTCACGAAGGGCGTCAGCAGTGTCGTCATGTTCGGTTTTGATGCTCCGAACCAGATGGCTGGCATCAGCATGTTTTGTTTCCTTTCAGCGGGTTCAAGTTGTAAGATCTCACATTGAATGGGCCAGATATCAAATGTCGATTTCTCAAACACCCGTATACCATCGGTGTTCCACATCAGAGATATGTCATTTTCTGTGAAGTCGCCACAAAGACTTTTGTGTTCCTTGCCGTCCAGAATGTCGGTAATCAAAGGTCCACCTCGTGATGTGGGCACACGTTTTAAGTCAGGCTGAGCAAGGATACGGAGCAGCTGTTCCTTGAGGGGCATAACCAGAAAAAAAGGACAGGAATCAGTATCTATACTACGGCCACAGTTCTCACAGTTTCTGTTGTGTGCAACCTCATTCGAAGGTCCTAGGTAGCCCTTGCAATGAAAGCAGTACAGATGCTTGGTTGCTTCGGCTTGATGTGCCCCCATCGCCTTCAACAGAAGATACTTTGATTCTGGTGCCTTCCCAGGAGCGATTATGCTCAGCATATTTAAAAGGTCTGCTGTGGCCTTGTCACTTTCTCTGTGTCGCAATATGTATGCCATCACTAGAGCAGCTATCTCATCTTGCTCATCAGCCTCTGCCATGGCGTCTGTTGGTGCATCTTGATGTGGGCCCTGAAAGATATTCAAAAGCAACACTTTTTGAGTTTTGTACAAAAGTTATGACAAAGAGTACTTGATGTACAATGTTTGTCATGAACAGAACAGCAGGCTAAAAAGGTAGGCATCTATTCCTAAACTCCAGGTTTATAGTCAAGCCTGAGATCCATGAAGCTATATAAAAATTTAATACGAGCGGTGAACCATATTGATTTACAGTCCTTTTTTCTTTTTTTCTGAAGATTCCGGAAACCTATAGGTTGGTAGTTGCCCATCGCCTCAATATGTTCTTTCTGGAGCTTAGGCACTTGCGCCACACCGGTAATGCAGCCTTTCTATGCTGTGCCGGAACCACTTTTTCGAAGTCCGTACGTCACTTCCACACCTGGACAGCTATTTCCCTACAGGTCATCAATGACCGTGAAATGCCGTCCTCACACAGCTGTTTTCGTAATCCTGAACGAGTGATTATCACTGGTGGCCAGGGGCGTAGCCAAGGGGAGGGCTTATGGGGCTTCAGCCTCCCCCCCCCGAAATCCAGCCGACCCTTTAGTATACACATGCGTTTTGACCCCCCTTCCCCTCTCCGCACACCAAGTCATGGACATTCCAGCCACCTCAGCCCCCCCCCCGAAAAAAATTCCTGGCTTCGCCACTGCTGGTGGCGGGGCTACGTGAGTACGGCAGGCGTGGCAGTACCCAGACGAAAATCAGTCCACTTCCAGCTGGATTATGGAACTGGAAATGAGGCGGTCCAGCTGGATTCTTCCAGCTGGACGCGGATGGAATCCAGTTGGACCGCCTCATTTCCAGTTCCATAATCCAGCTGGAAGTGGACTGATTTTCGCCTGGGTACCTAGAATTCAAACGTGATGATGGTGTTAGTTGCTTTCCGGCTTGCATGGAGACGGGCATTGTCATGCTGCAAGAGTTCACCTTTTCCCCATTTCCCCAACCGCTTCTTCTGAATAGCGCGACAGAATTTCCTGAGGGTTGCCACATATGCGGCGCCGTTGCCGGTGGTTCTTGGGTCCAGCCAGTCGATAAGGATAACTCCCTCTGTATCCCAAATGCCCTGCCAGGACACCATTTCACGGTCATTGTCATTGATGATAACTTAGGAGCAGCTGTCCAGGTGTGGGAGTGATGCACTTCCAAGATGTTGTTCCAGTAGAGCATGGAAATGTTACCGCACAAGTGGTGCAGGTGCATTCGGCTCCATAACGAACATGTCGAGATGATAAAAAAGTCTACCGCCCTCTAAGTGTTATGGTACGCTCTCGTAAATAGCTAATTCTCATCTTGAACACAGACATATCATCTCTGCTTAGGATGATTAAACGTTTTGTACATCACGAGTGGTCGTGACATGTTGCCATTTATGGACCAATCAATGTGCTAATTCTGCAGGCTGAAATAATTTTAATGGGACGTGTACTTTACATTTTATTTTCAATGTGTGACCTAGCTGTGCACCGCATAATCCCATCTTGGTGCTTCTATATAACATGAAAAATTATTTCTATAAACTTGAGTCAAATTCTGGAGCATGTGTTCCATAACCAGTGTTCATGAAAAATTATTTCTATAAACTAGAGTCAAATTCTGGACCGTGTGTTCCATAACCAGTGTTCATTGTTTGACAACAGCAGGGAGTACACGAGTACACGGAATCCTCACCTGCAAGCCCGAGGTCTCGCCAAAATGGGCAGACGCGGTACTGCTTGTCGAAGAAGGCACAGTTGTCTCATGGAGTGCATCAGGGGTCACAAGTTCATCTTCCATAGATGGTCCCTGGTGTGGATCCTGCAAAACATTTCAGTGTGATGAAAAAAAAATTGTTGTGAGAGTTTATGCGGCATGAGGTTGGGCTGCCTTTGGCATCCAGCTATACACTCAATTATGAGATGAGAAATTTATCCAGTGCAGTATGACTGCTAACCTGTGATGATTAGCATGGATTACATAGTAATTAACAGTTACATGAACACATACTGTTCTGATACTCATCCAGCTTGGACATTTCAGAAGTAGCATTTGAACTCAGGATCCCTGGGTCTGCATGAGATTTTACTCTATGTTAGCCGGGCTGTGATACGCTAGCACCCTTGTCCACCGATCTCCTCCGAGGAGGCGTGATGAGCACGAGTGCAAGTGGCATATATGATATCCACAGTTGATGACCACATGACAGAGAGCTGATTCTGCAGGAGCTAATAGAATTCTTATAAGAAACGTGCTTTGATTGAAGTTTCTTTCCCTGACTTGACTTTACCATGCTGGAAACTCTTCGAATTATCATTCTAGGTGCTGTCATTCTATTCTGAAGAACTTTTTACAAGCTTGATTCAATTACTAATGAATAATGTATAAATACATCTGTGTTTGAAACATCTGTCTGTCTGTGTGTGTTTGTTTGTTTAAAACATCTCTGTTCAATGTTCAATTAATACTGACGCTACAGAAAGCCTTACCTGTAAGCCTGAGGCCGCATCAAAATGGGCAGGCTCGCCATTTCCTGGCAAACAAGGGGTAACTGTTTCTTCCAGTTCCTTCGGCGTCGACAAGTATTCTTCTTCACATGGTCCCTGTTATGAGCCGTGTAAAAGAATGAGGAATGGAGAACATCTTTTTCTGCAGCCTGAGTGCACTTGACATAGTGCCGACGACAGCAATTGCTTTACCAACTTACTCAGTACTGTTGAGTTATACTTCATAAACAGTGACAGATATATAACCAGGGGAGGGGCTCACAAGGGGCCCGAGTCCCCTCCCCAAAAGTCTCGAGTTTTTCTGGCATCCCATCTTCCCCTGTCCCACCCAGGGTATTTGGATGCCCCCCCCCTTCCCCCCCCCTTTCCCATGGCGCGTACTAACCGGGGGGGCAAGGGGGGCACTTGCCCCCCCCCAGTTCTTAGAGTGGGGGGGCAAGGCATGTGTTTTGCCCCCCCTGAAACAGCCGCCACTGGGCAGGGCAAACACTGGCCGGCGGCGCCCAAGCAGCCCAAGGGATACTGAGGGCACCTCTCCCCGGCCCTGGGGGGTGGGGGGGTTGTCTGGTTGCCCCCCCCCACTCAGAAACAAGTTGGTATGCCACTGCCCTTTCCCTCTTCCCCCCGAAATACAATCCTGGTTATGTGCCATTAATGTAGTATTTAGTAGGAAGGGAAGGGGTGAACCTGAACCTTTTGGTATGACAATAAGCATTAAAATGAAAGCGACATCATGTGCAGAAGCGACACGGCATAATTTTTCACTGTCTGTTACATGCAAGCACAAAATGTGATCAAGGTCTATGCTGCACTAGTTCTTTGGCCAACCTGTCTTCCGCGAAGTTCGAGCATTTCTAAGAACGAGCACGATAATCTTGTACAGAGACCGCTAACACGTAAGCTGTGGGATACAGTCAACGCGAACACCGGCTTTTTCGAATTTTATTAATCGAGCATCAAATTTTGCCTTCTTAAATGCACACTTCCCACCTTCTACTCCACTAAAAAAGAAAACCTACAGACAGGTAATGCGGACAAATAAATCGGCGATCATGATGCAACTATTTATTTGTAATTGGCAAGATGAATGAATTATTCAGTTCATAAACGCGAAGAGCGACGCCTTCTGAAAATGATCATAATTACTTCAATAATGTCTTGGTCTGTATCGGAGGGGATCACGCTATCGGAGGAAGGCGCATTAGTTTCCACTGGAAACGCCGCGTCAGCCTCCTCCCTTCGCCTTCGATAAGCAGATCTGGCAGGTACGGGTACATCGTCTTCGAGGAAGCGCTTGTATCCCGAAGGCATAGGTAACTGTTGATCGTGTGTGCGCTCTACCATAAAATAATGGCGATTCGTGGGATCAGATTGCGCCGATTACACTTGTTTATTCGACCATAGTGTTGTCAACGAATGGCGCCAATAATTTCCCTTCGTGCGGCCTTCTAGTTTCGTTTTCGCAACAAATAAAATAATATTTTTGCATTGCTTAAAATTACTATATTGTGGAATAATTTTTAAATACTTAAAAAACTTAGTTTTTAGCTTCGTGTTTATGCCTATCTAAAATGTTTCAACATAGACTGCCGACACAGCATTTAGGCATTAGGAGACCACGCCAAAAATTACTTAACGTAACCCGGCAACACTGGCAGTTTCCTTTGTCTTCGCGTGGTTTTCCCGCCTTTCCTTTAGAGAGACGCAGACGTGTAGCCGTTGAGATGGATGTGGACAAGTTCGCGCTTTTCGCTTTCGAAGACGGGCTTGCTGTGGAACCCGTCACTTTCATCGAGAGCTATGACCCTGCCACTCACAACAGTGCAACTTGGCCGAGGTACAAGGACGCTTCTCAAAAGAAGAACTGGGTGCGAGTTAACTGGCCAAACGCTGACAAATTCGGCAAGGCGACGGGAACAACGACACTACATGCGGCCCAAATCGTGCTATTTGGAGGTACGTATTTGAGCTGTGGCCAGTCAGTACCTTGCATCAGATATATTTCCAGTCGCTGTTGTAATGATGGAAGGACGATAAGTCAGGTACGGAGGTAACCCGTGAGCTCGACCGCACAAACTCGCGTGCGACAGGAGCAGCCGTCAAAGCGTAGGCTCTGGCACCTAGCCTTTGCTGCAGTACATATAAATGTGAAGCAGAATATAGGGTTTATCGTTTTGAAATGTGCTCAACTCGTGTGATTGTTGGGTGCACAGCTATGCAACGGGCTCGCGCCTTTCACTGCTTTTGCTCGTTGGCGCGAAAGCTGAATATCATTTAGTGTTCTATTTTTTTTTATTATTTAGAGGATATTACAGACCGTTGAAGACCCAAGTT
>JABSTQ010000994.1:0-29382 GCA_013358835.2 Ixodes persulcatus
ATAATGCAGTTTGCTGATCCTTTTATTTCAAACGCGTTGAAGATACGAATACAATCTCATCGAATCAACGGCCTATGTTTCGCACGTTTTGCCGGCCGTGTGCGTTTGAATGCCTGTGTTCACGACCGGCTAACGGTCTAATTATCCGATTAGTGGTGATGCGTAGAGTTTGCCTTAGTTTCAAATGTGTCTGAAAAAGACGGAAGCGACTGTGGGACGCGGAACTACGTCAAATCTGCTTAACAGCCAAGATCATGGCACGGGATCCAAAGTAAGTTCGCTTTTTGTTCGTTAGGGCTAGATTATTTCCTGCGTTCAAAAGGCTTGTTATTGTCTGTAGATCGCTTGCTTTTATCAGTATTACTAATTGTGCGCGAATGGTGTTATGCGAGGCTGTTTTTCTTTTTTCCCCGATGCAGAGGCTGTCTACTCGTTTAAGTTCGATCAGTAGCAGCGGAACTCTTTGGGAGCCGGGGGGGGGGGGGGGGGTTGATTTCCTCCCTCCGCCGTATTGTTTACTGGTAAGCTAGAATGTCTGGAAGAGCGCGGTGCCCCTCCATCGCCGACGCCACTCTCCGTACTTGCGTGCTGGACCCGACAAAAAGCAGCGATTGATTGATCGAGGAAGTCCGTAGCTTCCGCCGCACAGTCGTCTGCAGACGACTTCATTTTCGCAATTCATACTCAGAAAAGAATTGCCAAAAATTGGTGCCGCGATGAATTCACCCCATGGTGATTAATGCATAGCATACCACTTCCGATCGCAAAAATTTGTGCCCGCGAAATATTTTTTGACGCCGGCACTTATTCCTCGCGAAATGTCGAGCTCTAAAGATCATTTGCTCAACACGTGTTTCGTATGATCCAACGCACGTGCGACGAATTTAACACATACAGAAAAATTCAGGCTGCTTTAAATAGTGAGGCATTTATTCTCTTCCTACTGGTGTTTTTTAGAGGTTATCAAGTATTAATTGCAAGCTTCTAAGGAAATTTACAAGCATATCCTGAAATAAGGTAGTGTGTCGCCAGTTTTTGATATCTATATTTTGTTAAGTGTAAGTATATAGTGTTAGACATACCTCACCCCTTCCCTATTTTTCTTTCGTTTGGTACTGCCTTCAGCTAATGGTGTAAGTTGTAATTGTTTTTAGTTGTTGCATGATTGTAGTAAGGTGGTGAGCTGGTACTAATTGAACACCTTGAAAAATTGTCTGCAAAAAGCCAAGGAGACAGGGAGAGTAGCACGTAGACCTCATGCAAGCGCAGACTGTACTCGTATGAATGAGAGAAGGGAGAAATAAAGTATGCAGAAGGCGCTCGAGCACAGGCCCAAGTGGAACGCGCTGATTTACCTGTTAGCAAGAGCAGATTTAATAAAAAAACATAATTTCCATGTCAGTTAAGTAACAGATGGATGGCTAATACACAAAGACAGCTCAATCTCTCTCTAAAATCTATGATGGGTTGTCACCTACCTATGCACTGTTTACACTGCTCATGTATGTCATCCTTAAAAAAAAACGTGAGTAATTAGCAGATACTACAAAAAAGCATACAAGAGAATTATTTTAGGCCTTTATTGTTCGTAGTATGGGCGACCAATGTGTCTGCACATCCGTCTCTTACCTGAGCTGCCGAGGTAATCGTTTTTACAGTCTTATGCTTATGGATGAATTAGCACATTCCACTTGAACCTGTTCGAACGTTTGTTAATGCTCCTTCCGCATTCTTTATTTTTTTTCTTTTCTAATTTATGTGTGTTGGGAGTCTGCACTCGTATGTAGTGTATGTATTCCTCTACTTTAATCCTTTTTTTTGTTTGCTATATTTCAAGATATTCAATCAGTATGAACTATCCAGCTTACTGCATTGGAAGGCTGTTGTTAATTCTAGAGTGTCTCTAAAATGATCTACCTGACATCTTTGCCTCACGCCCCAGTTCCTGAAGCTCACATTCTCCAAGCACATCCTTTCTGAATTATCTCATCCTCTCATTTATTTTCTTTTGTGTTCAATAGGTCGAGTTGCGAATGTGCACCAGTCTGCGTAATACGTGTTGCTGTCCTTTTGTCCTTGTCTTTTTGTGCACTTTTTTTCAAGTTAGTCCATGATATTTTTGATCATATATTGTAATCTGTGTTTTCATCTTTATACTTACTGCAGCTTTTCCCAATTAGAAGTTGGCATTCACTTTCGCCATCCTGATGTGAGTGACCTGAAACGACACAGAATGACAGTCTTCTCTGCTGAAGGCCTGGCTTCATGGAAGACTGCCAAGACTGTTCATGGTATGTGTTCTATATATTGAGAAAAATAATAGCAACTTATTGCTGCTAGGATTGTTTTTAACCCAGACAGTGTTTATGGGCTGGCCTTTAGCAATTCTGATGCCACTCACGTGGAATGAAAGCCTGTAGGGGAGTTGCGTATTTCATTCGTAAGCCGAATTATGAGTTTACAACAGAAGTGCGTTGCGTTGCCTTGCGTTGGGGGATTGGTGGCCGAGTGGTCTAGCGCATACCAGCTCGGAGCACGTGCAGCGAAAGCTCGCGCTGCAAAACCCAGGGGTCCTGGGTTCGATCCCTACCCCTGCCCGTTTCGATCTGGATGAGCTTCGTACCGGCGCGCGGCCGTGTATCACTCCTGCGTGGTGCAGATTGAAGACCCCAGGCTAGCAGTCGTACTGCGCTGGCTAAATTGCTCATCTAGAGCGAGCAACTCATCGCAACATTGAAACGGCTGACCCACTACACGCTGTATCAATATCCACAGAACCCCAACAGAAGTGCGTCACTACTTGCATCCAGTATTGCTGTGTGTGTTGTATTTGTATTTTGTATTTGTTTATTTAATGTTCCCAATATTGACTGAAGCCTTCCCATTGGTGCACTTGTTAGTAGCAACACACCAACACGAACGAAAGGCGAGCGTGAACAGCGCCACTCTTGCCACTCGCCACCGCGCCCATTGGTTTTCAGAGAAGTTTGCAGCATTGGTCTCTGTGGTATTTGGTCATATATCGCAAATGGACACAACCAGGGCGCTGTGCCTACAATTCAACACTTGCAAGACTTGCGTGAATACACCCTGTAGGTTCTCGCACTTTCAGAGTCCTTTTGATGTTGCATAAATGATAGAATGGATGCTTGTGCGAGTTGGTGAACCGTATTCTAAGGTGACAGCGCAGAGAAACAATCGTACACCAGATACTCAGGAAGACAAGCACACGCGCTGAACTTAAAACTCTCGTGTATTCGACTACTTTGTTCTTCTCTTCAATGTCTGGATTGACTTTCCAGAACGTGATAAGGAGAAGAAATAGCACAGAATACAAGAAAAAAAGCGAAGAACAGCACACACAAAAAAAGAAACGAAAAAAAAAAACTGAAATAGGGAGCCCTTTCAAGTCATCCCTCTCCTTCACTGCTATCCTTAAGACAGAAATTGGAGATTTTTAGCCGACAGCACTATAGAAGGACCACTTACACACTTGTTCTTCAGATGCTGTATTCTTTGCGTTTTCATTATTTCTCTTGTCAATGGGTCTCGACTCTTACCTTTTACGGAACAATTTTTAAAATGTGCTACACAACCACAATTCGGACAGTGGGCTCCCAAATGTCCAGCGGCGACTCAGTGGGTGTTATAAAAATGCTAACACCCACTGAGTCGCCGCTGGACATTTGGGAGCCCACTGTCCGAATTGTGGTTGTGTAGCACATTTTAAAAATTGTTCCGTAATATATAGGATTGGAGACCCACTGACAAGAGAAATAATGAAAGCGCAAAGAATAGAGCATATGAAGGACAAGTGTGTAAGTAGTCCTTCTGTAGCGCTGTCGTCAAAAGAGCTCAAATGTCTTATCTAAACGATAGTGGTGAGCGAGAGAAATGAATTGTAAGGGTTTTCTTTTTCGTTTTTTACTTTTTTTGTCTTTTCCTTTTCTTTTGTATTCGATTTTTTCTTGTATTTCGTGCTATTTCTTCTGCTTATCACGATCTGGAAAGTCAATCCAGATGTTGAAGTGAAGAATGAAGTAGTCGAATACACAAGAGTTATAAGTTCAGCGCGTGTGCTTGTCTTTCTGAGTATCTGGTGTGTGATTGTTTCCCTGCACTGTCACCGTAGAATATGCCAAAATGAATAATGACATTGGCATATTTGTCGTGCCAAAGCCTGTCACACTTTTGCCGAACTCTGATCTCCACGAGATCACAATACCATTGTTTCTGTTGTAGTGGCACGGCAGAGTCTATACTTGTTTTGCTCCAGTCTTTGTAAGGGGGACGCTGTAATCCAATTCTACTCAATTATGGTGTACTAGATGGCACTATATTTGCAGAGCTAGTCTTCGGTTTTGTAGTTCCATCGAAATATATTTCAGATTTTAAGTTATTTGTTATTTAGCATGTAAATTGTCAAGCTGATCTAGATTGAAGGCAGCAAATATCTTGCCAGCACTCATGGTACGTGTTTGAAGTATATTGCGTTAACATAATTGACCCAACTTTTCATTTTTATTTGTCAGTGCCTCAAGCGAATTGTGCATGCTAGGATTGCTTTTGTTTGACTGTTTCACATAATCTACAGCACATTTTTCACTTTTCTACTGAGTGCAGCCCTCTCCGAACAGACGCTAGCATCGACTAGGCCGAGGTTCAGGTCCATGGCAGTCTCCAAAGGTTGTTGATATTAAGCTGCCTTATATATACAGCTGTGTAAGAGTAGCTTGTCCTGGGTGACAATTTAAAATGCATTTTTATTTTTTAGAAAGTGAAATTTGCATAGGCATACTTGCAATGCGAAACCTTACCAAGCCTGTTCTGAACTTTCATCCTCTTGAGATTTCAATACAGCCGTTTGTGCTGCACACACACACGTCTATCAACACACTGGCTACTTTGGCCAGGTAGGTAGGTAGGAACGTTTATTTCACTTTTTTGCATTAAGAAATGCTTTGGCCAGATAGAGACTTGATACATATGAAGGTAGACAGGTGAGTATCAACTGCTCAGTGCTGTCCGTGGTGACGTTCTCTCCTTATCAGACGACTTACCACACTTGGTTCGCAAGGCATTTGAAAAGGAGAGCAAGTCAGCTGCTGCATGATGCTCCCAGTAGTGGGCAGTCGACGATTGCTTGTTCACCTTCGTACAGATCACGACTGTACTTCAAGCTCGGCAAGTGTGACAGTTTCTGATTCAGCCTAGCAGTGGTGTGCTGAGCGGTATGTGTAGAGCTAGTTGACTTGTGTACAGACAGTGGCTGTGCAGTATAAAACAGACCCCATTGGGAACTTTAATGCAACCTTGTGCTGTCCCATTGATATTATGATTATGATTACACAACTGTTTATGGCGCAAAGAAAAAAAATAACGTGATGTAATCGGTTTTCTAGACTGCCCGTACGACCTTCAAGCTTTTCTTTGTACATTCTGCGCGGTGAAATGCCCTCTATAAGCAAAATTTAGGGAATCCTTGAGCTATATGCTGAAGGGAGTGAAAGCAACAGTCCCGACCGCATTCTTCCCTCTTCTGTATACTGTGCAAATGCAGACGAACCCGCGCTTCGCATGCTTTGAACTTCAAGGCCCCACATAAAGCACACGGCTTAATAAGCGTCAATTATTGTGAAGTTTTCGCGGATTTGGCTTTTAAATGTCATGCACATAGGAAGCACAATGGTGGTGTAAAGTACGCCGAAATTGTAATGGTGCACTTTAAGTAGCGTGACCAGACGTCCCGTTTTGGCCGGGACAGTCCCGTTTTTGAGGTCCGCGTCTGCTGTCCCGTCTTTTTGTCCCAATAAAGAACCATGTCCCGTTGTTTTTCCCAATAAAGAACCATGCGAGTTAAAGCAAACCAAAACTATGTCTAGTCGGTACAAGTATATTTTGTATATTTTACAAAAATTACCGTAGGTACTTAAAAATATTTACCCAGAGACTGCTATTCAGAACTGTTCTTGCCCACAAACACTTTTTCTCTCGCGAAGACGCGAGTGTAGAAATATTTTTTGAGTTACCGCATATAGCACTCATGTGTGCTAGGACTTAACATATATATGTTGGCAGACTTTTACAACCGAGTCTTACCGGATAAAAGTCTGCTTAAGAAACTTCGGTTGTCGGCAAAATACGCCCACACCAACGACGGACCCGAGGCAGGACCTTTCAAACAAGTGCATGCAACTGAACCGTGAGTGTGACTGTTCCCAAGGCCCTGGGGCATTAGTGCAATGCGGTAACGTTGCACTATCTTTAGTACCCCCCTGCCCCCCTTCTTCCAGTGGCTGGGATGTCCCATTTTCTACCTTGAGGAATATGGTCACCCTAACTTTAAGGTTATACAAGGTATGTTCAGCGAAATGCGGGCCAAATCGTTTGTGCCAAAACTATACATCGCATAAAAAAAAGTCTTGTGTTGCTTTGGTCCTGAGCCAGGGGCCTATTTTGAAAAAAATATTACAAAGCAACGTTGCTAATAATGTGTATGTGCGCTGAATATTGTGCTTTTTTTTCTTCCAATTACAGCATACACGGAGGGTATCTCCAAGGAGAAGGAGTGAATCCACGCCCCTGCCCGTTTTGATCTGGATGAGCATCGTACCGGCGTGCGGTCGTCTATCACCACTGCGTGGTGCGCGTTAAAGACCTCAGGCTAGCGGTTGTATCGCGCTGGCTAAATTACTCATATACAGCTGAGACACCAGACGCCCACTGAGGCGGACTAACTTCCGACTTTATAAACATACACACAATTTTTGTTTTTGAGAAGGAGTGGGACTATGTAGAGATGCTAGTGGGTTTTTCAATGAGTACGAAACTGTCCGCAGTAAGGTCAGAATGGGAAAAGCACCACCAAGTTCTGCCTGGTCCCGAACAGCCACAATAATGAACACAGAATTCAGAAGAATATTAATACGAAGGGACTTACGCAGGCAGCCGCACTATTTGAGTTTGCCATGACATTTGATTAGGATCACAAATATTCCTGCTTTGCTCAAGGTCGCTTAGTTTACACACCATTGGTGATCTTTAGCGCAGAAGGAATATTTTTATCAGAATTAAACATCATTGTTAACTGAACAAATGTGGCTGTCTGTGTAAGTCCTTCGTGTTTTAATTCTTTTTACTTGTGTGTTTATTATTTCATTTTTTTTCTCATGATTTAGTCCTTCGTGTTTTTGTTTCTTACGTGTTCGTTATTTTATTATTTCCTTTTATGAGGTTTTAGTCAAAAATATGATGCCCTCGTCATTTTCTAGTCTGGGAAACCGTGGTGACCTTGTCGTGTTCAAGGAGCAGTAATGACCTTTTCATCTTGTATTGCTTCCGGCGAACAACCGTGTCTGTGTGCGTGTGTGTGTGCGACGTGTTAATCACATGGCATGATTTGGGGACCGAACGGAAAAGCAAGGCCAGCGAGGAGCGACTGAGGGACTTTGAACATCGCATGGTGCAAGGAAGGACTTCATCGACGAGGCTAGCAAGCAAGCCCTTGTCAAAACTGTTCTGCTCGACCGGAGAGTTGAATCAGGTCTGTGACTCTGTGAGTAGGGATCAACGATTTTGGAACTTTCGTATAGTTTACAGCTTATTTGTTGCCTTCCGTTTGTTTTATTTTAATTGGTGTCTGTGCTATTACATTTTCAGTCTAATTTAGTGGTTGCCCTTGCTATATTACAGTTTTGTTTCTTATCATTTTTTCTTGAACAGGGGGAGTACTTGTTTAGAGTTTTGGCGCTTTAACGAATAAAACTTTTTTCGCAAACCATATTCTCGGTCTGCTTCGTCGACAACCAAACCCACCAAAGGGCTGTGACTTTCCGACGTTGAATGATATGTTACAATGTTTCCTAACTAGCGATCGCCTGCATTCTATCTTTGTAGCATACATATTTGTCGGAAAGGCAAATTCCGAACCAGACCAATAAGGATTGGTCAGTGGCCTATTCCCTGAATATATCTACGTAAACACACGTTTGGCAGTGTGGGATAGCAGTAAAATGTATATTTTGTGGATATTCATAGAAATGCATTATATGATCCCATGTCTGGACCTGGAAAGTATGGTACCAGCCCCATGGCAATAACTTTCATGTGACGCTAGAAGGAGCATCACATGAAAATTGCTTTATATGGGGTGGGTACCCTATTTACCATGCCCAAACACGGGATCATATAAAGCAATCTATATATGCTATATAAAGAATTGGGCAGATATTTGTATGTAAAGAATTGGGCAGATATGACTATATCCATCCACATACGGCCTCATTATGCATATCTGGCCATTATCTGCCCAATTCCTTATATATACATATCTGAATTTTTTAATATAAGTCCAGATATGACATTTTTGTAAGGGCAACTTCGACGTATGTGGAGGTCATGTCGGCGATTGTTTTGTCAAGTAGCTCTGTCCTCCCGTTGGTCTGCGGTTGGAATACGTCATGGTGCGACGATGGTTTGTGTGGCTGAGATGAAGAATGTTTTGCGTCAGCTGCGCCATGAACAACAACCCTGGATGTGTAATTAGCACATTGGAAGTGCCGTACCTTAGGACGATGGACTCAATGAGAAACTTGGCGATTTAAACCGAAATTCCCGATGGAAGAATCTTGGTCTCGGCCTACCGCGTTTCATAATCGATGGCGACGATCATCCAGCGGTTCCCCAAAATTGATGGAAGAAAGGAGGAAACAAATCCGTTCCTATTTGCTGGAATGGCCCAGACGTGAAAGCGATTGGCTGCAGGAGTCCTGCTGGCTTCGGCAGTGGTTTCTTCAGTCGTTGTCACTCGAGACACGTCCGGGCGTTGAGGTAAACGGTGTTCGGGAGCTTAGGCCAGTAATACCTCTCGCGGATCCTGGCTGGTGTCCAAGTGCAACCAAGGTGTCCCTCCGCTAGATCATTGTGGCAGGTTTGAAAGATCTCTTCTTGCAGACCGCTGGGAACCATCAAAAGCCATGCCGCGTTGTCACCAAAGTTCTTCTTGTAAGGCATGGCAAGGGACGGCAAAGCTCGCAAAAAGACTCGGGGCACCGCAGCATGCCGACCTTCCAGGTGCTCGATGAGTGCGCGCAGGCCTGAATCATCCCGCTGAAGTTCTGTCATGTTTTCAGCGTTCACTGCGCCAAAAATAACGAAAAAAACGTAGTTCTCGTCATTGTCGTTAGGGCGCCAGGACGCCAACTCGATGGTGGCCCTCAAAAGACAATCGGCGTCACTGTGCTTGCGACCAGACTTGTAGATCACAGTCATGTTGAATTCTTGAAGTCGCAAACTCCACCACGCAACACGTCCCGATGAATCCTTTAGGTTTGCGAGCTACCGGAGCGAGTAGCGGTCCGTAACCTATGAAACGGACTCCCGTACAGGTACGGCCCTAGTGAAAAAGCTATTTGTATAAGAAATTTATTGTGTCCACTAAACACATATGAATCATACAAGATATATAATAACATATAATAACCATATAAAACTATATAGGAGCTGTATAAGACATATATGAACATGTAAGAATCATATAAAAAACGCATAAGAAATATCTTACAAGTTTCCTCTATGGCTCTTATATGTGATTATATATCTTATATAGGTTCTTAAATAGTTTTTATATGGTTGTTCTATAGTTCTTACATATCTTGTACGATTCATATGTGTTTATTCGACACAGAAATTTCTCACACAAATGACTTTTCAAAAGGGTGGCGGAATTAGTTTATCGCCCAGAAGACAGCAAGGCATTCCTTCTCGGTCGTTGAGAAATTGCTGTCTGTCTTGAAGAGCGTCCGACTGCAGTAGTCCATTACTACTCGTTTCGTGTCGTCCTGAAGTTCAATCAACACCGTGCCAAGTCCTGCATTACTTGCGTCCGTGTGAATTACGCTCTCCGCAAATTGGTCGAAGTTTCCGAGAATCGGATGCGTCTGGAGTCTGTTTCTGCTCGTCGAAAGCTCGCTGCTGTTCGTCTGTCCACTCAAATTTTACGGCGTCCTTGGTGAGATATTTCAGTGGCGCGGACGGCTTGTAAAAGTCTCGAACAAACCGCCTGTGATAGGCACAAATCTGAGAAATATTCTAACGGTCTTCTTGTCAAACGGTGTTGAGAATGCGGCTAAGGCACGTGTTTCCCTGGGGTAAGGACGAACACCTTCGCTGCTCGCAACGTGGGCCTGGAACGTCCGTTTCTCACAAGGAAATCGCCAATTTGTCGGCTTGAGGTTGAGTCTAGCTGTCTTGATAGACTGGAGCTGGGCCCGGAGTTGTCTCAAGTGCGAGTTGAATTTGCTTGCGAACACTATACAGCGTCGCCAAGGCAGGCGAGGCAGCTCTGCCATTTCAGGCCGGCGAGCATGTCGTCCATGAAACGCTTGAGGTCGTTGGTGCCGTGCATAGCCCGAAGGGTATGACTTCAAATTCGTACAGCCCATCTGGCGTGATGAAGGCAGTCTTCTCGAGATTTCTTACATCGACCTGAATCAGCCAGTATTCACTCTTTAAATCTGTCGATGACAATTATCGGGAGTGGCGAGGAGGTCGGTCCAAAATGTCGTTGATGGGAAAAGGCGCATAGACATTCTTCTTAGTCATAGCTAGGGTTCCGTGTTTTCAGAGTTTATTTTTCGTGAAATTCGGAGGGTGTTTTTCGGAGTTTGTTTTTATTCGAAGTTTATCGGAGTTTATATTTGTTTGATTCTCAACTCTCAGAAATTCAGAGTTTAATTTCGCGGTGTTTCCTATTAAAATAAATAAATGAATAATAACCGGATGTAAACGTATGCCAGAAAAAAACATAAAACGCGCTTGTATCAATTAAAATTTCTTCAGTTGAATTTGGTGTTGGTGCCATTTTCATTGGCAATACTAATTTGTCCCACGACAGAAGTCGCACACTAGTGTTGCTTCGGTAAACGTCAATACCCTAAAATCAATAAACTCCCGGAGGCAGTCGCTGGGAAGCTCAAAAATGCATAAATACTCCAAAAGCCGGAAGACGTCATAACTAAAATAAGAGCACCGACTTGACACAACACAACAGAGCCTTACATTTGCTTTGTAACTACTGAACATGCCCCCCGCATGGGAGGCGAAACGTCTTATGAAATTCTTTTTTCTGTTGTGTCAAGTCGATGCTCTTATTTTAATTATGCTAGGAAGTTCGCAATCATCCCATTCTATTACATCATTCTAGCCCGCGGCCGCGCGAGGTGGAGTGGTTAAGGATGTAATAGAGAGTTTCAACTGCTCCTCTTTCTTATATTATACAATCTCTATGGTCCATAGTTTTCACTGTTACAAAGACATACCCTCTCCTTTCTCTAAATCACAAATCGCATGGCCCAAACTAGAAACCAAAAGAGTGTCTTTTGTCGTGACCCGAATGGTACAATGACCTGTTGCCCTGAATTAAAAGAAGAGGCTAGACCCTTTTTGACAACGGTCAGAAATTTGAAAGATAATAATAGTGGCATTTTCCCAGAACCATTCATTCTGTCCTAATCAAACCGTAAATAAGAATCTTTTGCATGTTTCTTTTTTTTTTTTGGGGGGGGGGGGGGGGGGGGGGGGTGGGGGTGGGAGTGGCTTTGGCACATAGACATTCAGAGATTATCGAATACATCCGTATTGACCTAAATTTTACCGGCGGGTGTTTTTCGGAGACTTTCGGATTTATTCGAAAACACGGAACCTTACTGATAGGTGACAACTCTCTCCGAAACTCTGTTGCAAGCAAAGCGGGTACAAATTAGGTCATCCACTCTAGAGCAAACAAAACCAAAGCGGCACGAAAACTGAAGTTCCAAGTTGGTTTGTGGTCCGGCATAAGTTTCGACGTAGCGCTCATAACATGTACGTTTTCATCAACCGGATATTTCAGTACCGATTGTTGATGTGCATAGTTCAGGTGTGTACATTTAGGTGCATGAACGTATGCGTACACGATGGTTTTTGTTTTGGTGCATTTCAAGGCACTGACTTTTCTTCGTGTATGCTTAGGCGTGAGGACATACCAGGCTCAAACATCATGATGGAAGTGCTTTAGAGTGTAGGCGCGCAAGGAAAAAGCTCAAACATATTGGCAAGCAGTTCCGAGGAATCCGTTCGAGCGAAACCGACGTACACGAAGCGTTTGGAAGTTCGAAGCGACCAGTTCCTGACAGATGGTTCGTGCATTATTGTCATGCCTAGCCTTTACATAAATCTGACAAGATTTGCATTTAAAAAAGAGGACTACGCCCTAACCTCGGGATGTAGACGCGTTTGAAAAAAACAGAAAAATCTGTAGCGCTTGATAAAAAATGTTGGGGTTTATTTTGCGTTTTCAGCTCTCTTTCCCTGGGGCAAATAGTCAGACAGTTGTAAACGGCCATATAAAAATATACATATGGAAAAAAATGTTTCGTAGGACAGCGAAAAGTGTATAAGAGAGTTAACGTACCTCGATTATTTTATTGGAGTTTTATTACATATTGGTCGACGTTTCGGCCTGAGACAGACCTTTTTCAAGACTGTACATGAGAAGGCAAATCAACACAACTTGGCTACATCACGTGACCCATGACGTCAAGAGATAGTAAAAAACAACTGGGCTCCTTCAAGGGCCCACCTTGTAGTGGAAGGATGAGCCCCGCAGCGTAAACATGACCGGGGAGAAAGAGAAACATCAAGTGCAACACCCGAAAATCTAACAAGCAAAACGGGGGGGGGGGGGGGGGGGAGCAGCCACAAGGACAGCAGGTAACAAATTCCTAGCGAAAAAACAAACAAACAAACAAAAAACCCAGCGTACAGCTTTTGAGAAAACGCCGCATCTAGCCGGCTCCTCACCCCCTACCCCTCGGTAACCCGCACCACGTTTTGCCTCTCCCCCTCCCCCTCTTTTTCTCTATGTACACACTTATATATATAGGGTGGTCCCAGCCACCAGGCTCGATCTAAAATGAACTGTAAAAATCGACGCCTGCACATAGCAATCTAAACTTTTCGTCAAAGGTGTATTGCACTGTTCGGTATTTTCTTGTAAAATTACAAAGCGTATCTCTCTTTCTGTAAAACATACGGCCAGCAAACTTGCAAAGGTCTACGACGGGCAGCGACGGAGACGACAGGGGTCCAGTAGCAAGGTGTGTTTGGCGTTCGTATTGATAGATGGCGCTACCCCCTTACCGCGAGGGCTCGCGACCACCGTGGTTTAATAAAATGTACATAATTTTTTTTTAAATGTACCTTCGGTTTAAAAATAAATACGGACAACAAAAGCAAAACTTAAAGTAAAAACACGCGTCTGCATAACGGCGGCGCTTTTGCTGCCAACAGATTTCGTCTGCGTGTCGTCTGCTTTCTTTCGCTGGTCGGCTGCAGTTTCAGACGCTGCTCCCAACGCCATCTATCAATACGAACGCCAAACACACCCCACTACTGGACTTGGTCGTCTGGGTCGCCGCCCGCCGTAGACCCTGGCAAGTTTCTTGGTCCTATTTTTTACTAAAAGAGAACTACGCTTTGTAATTTTACAAGGAAAAACCAACGTGCCAAATACACATTTGACGTAAAGTTTAGATGGCTACGTGCAGGCGTTGATTTTTACGGTTCATGTTAGATCGACCCTGATGACTTGGACCACCCTATATATATTGCCGCGAGCGCAGCTGACCAAGCAGGCAGCGCGCTCGTGGCCTAACGGTTATCGCGCGTGCCTTTCACGCAGAAAGCTAGGGTTCGAATCCTGGCCGCGTGGACGCATATTTGTTCACTCTGACTCTGACGAAGTTCTGGTAAATTGGAGAACCGTGTTGCTCGTTAGAGGTCGGAATGTTCTACACGCAGAACCATCTACGCGGAATCTTCCAGAACCCCACGCGTGTACATAAGAGGCTCCGCGTGGCCAGCCGCAGTCAGTTTCGCCCCAGCGTTCGACTCTGCTCTTTCACCGACTTCGACGCCCGCGACGCTCTGCTTTTGTCGTCTGTTCCCTTTTTGTTTTTGGGCACAAGTCGCCCCCATTAAACGTTTCAGTTTTTTCCAGTTACTCTTCGTTTCACCTCGTCATTCGTGACATTTTGGTGGAGGTGCGGGGTACGCACTCTATGTTTCTCAACCGTACCCCTCCGAGGACCCGTTCGGCAAGTCCCACTCCAAGTCGTCAACTCGTTGAAGAGGCAGGGCCACGGGCAAGCCAGCGTCTGCAAGGACAACGCCCTGAGTTTGGACCACTACCGGACAAAACAAAGAAGCTACCGAAGCTGATGATGAACTCCACGGCCCAGCCGACGGAAAACCCCCAAGCAGCACCGTCCTACGTCTTCCTGCCTGTGGTTCCCCGTGTGCCGACGCCATTCCACGGTGAAATCTACGAGGACGTAGAAGACTGGCTGCAGCACTACGAGCGTGTGGCCCGCTACAACGCGTGGACGGCAGAACAGCGCCTCCAAAACCTTTATTTCGCACTCGAGGGAACGGCAAGACAATGGTTTGAGAACCACGAGGCCTCCCTCACGACGTGGGAGACGTGCGTGGAGGAGCTAAAGTGCATCTTCACAAACCAACACCGACGTCAACGAGCCGAGGACATCCTTCAAAAAAGATGCCAAGGTCTGAACGAGAGTGTGACAAGCTTCACTGAAGATGTCCTGCGCCTGTAAGCCCGTGCCGACCCTGGAGCCGCCGAAGACAAGAAGCTGCGCGTCCTCATGAGAGGTGTGAAAAGCGAGATTTTTGGCAGACTCGTTCGCAATCCACCGACGACAGTAGATGAATTTGTTGCTGAGGCAACTAACATTGAACGAGCGCTGTCGGCCAGGGCGAGGCATTATCGGAGAGTCGCCGGCGTAGCTGCCACCTCATCCCTTCCATCTTCCCTCCCTGACCTCGGCGAAGTTGGCATCGAGAACCTTCGGGAGGTCATTCGGGATGTGGTTCGAGAAGAGCTGAAGCGGTTGCTCCCTTCTCCACAACGACCCGCCGCTGTTTCAATCGCCGACGCTGTTCGCGAGGAGGTACACCGGGCCCTCTTGCCAGAGGTCCCCGCCGAAGTGGCTCCCGAACGGCCGGTCCTGACCTACGCCACCGCCGCCAAGAGAGAACCTCCCGTCACAGCACACTACCAGCCAGCTCCTAGACGTGAGGCACCGGCGCCGCAGTATGCTCCACGCCCAGAGCAGCGTGGTGCGAGGAAGACCGACGTTTGGAGGACGTCCGATCGACGCCCCATGTGCTACCACTGTGGTGAAGCGGACCACATCTACCGACGATGCCCCTACCGCCAGCTGGGCCAACGAGGGTTTGCGCCCAACGACCCTCGACCACGTCCTGGAGAGCGACCTCGGGACATCGAGGACTACCTCCGCCGCTCTTCATCTCCTGAGTCGTCTCCCCGCCGGGTATTCCGTTCACCGGTCTCGTCGAGACAGCCTGTCACCCATCGCTTCCCGTCGGGAAAACTAGGCGCGGCAATGCCGGGAGGTGGCGTTGCCGATGACGAACGATGCCAAGATCCTCCAAGATCGTCGGAGCTCTCCCACTCAAACGCCGCAACGCCTCGAAACGACGTTCCTGTAAAAGTGTCGAATAACCTCAACGTTATCATCGACGGCCACGACGTGACGGCACTCGTCGACACCAGAGCAGACTACTCCGTTTTGAGTGGGAGGCTCTCCCGCCGCCTTCGAAAAGTCATGACGCCGTGGGATGGACCTCAAATACGAACCGCCGGAGGACACCTCATTTCACCAGTCGGGAGATGCACTGCTCGCGTCGAGATCCACGGTGAGACGTGCCCTGTGAAGTTCGTCGTTCTACAAGACTGTTCCAGAGACGTAATTCTCGGCATGGACTTCTTGTGTGAATAAGGCGCCGTCATCGACCTTGGTGAGAACCGACTGACGCTCCACAAGCCTGTTCTGCCTTCAGAGAAACCCCAAACAACGTCAGCCGCCGTCCGAGTCGCTGCCGACCAAGTGAACTTGCCGCCGCGATCGAGTGCTGTCCTACCTGTCGTGACCGATGCAGCTACCCGCGGCGAAGTTGTTCTGGAAGGCAACCTCCAGTTGCTTCTAGGAAGAGGAATAGGCGTCGCACGAGGAGTAGCTGAACTTCAGGATGGCCGCACTGTGGTCCTCGTGACAAACTTCCGGAATGAAACGCAACACCTCACAAAAGGTGCAGCCGTTGGCCACGTCGAGGAACTCCGAAACTCCGCCGA
This sequence comes from Ixodes persulcatus, assembly GCA_013358835.2. Lineage (NCBI taxonomy): Eukaryota > Metazoa > Arthropoda > Arachnida > Ixodida > Ixodidae > Ixodes > Ixodes persulcatus. Next base: position 16,214 of record JABSTQ010000994.1, read on the forward strand.
AATCGCCACCATTACTGACGAATCCCCGCCAAGACAGCAAGAGGGTACGTCGCCAGCGCTGCTCGACATTGACCCTAAGCTTCCGGACCCGAAACGACGGCAGCTGATTAACCTCCTCGCCAAATACCGTGACTGCTTTGCGACGTCGTCGAAGTTGCGCCAAACAGCCGTTGCGAAGCACCGCATCGTTACTGAGAACGACGCGCGCCCTGTGCATCGATCTCCATACAGAGTCTCTGTTAAAGAAAGGCAGGTGATCCAGGAGCAAGTTCAAGAAATGCTGAACGACGACATAATCCAACCTTCAAGCAGTACATGGGCCTCTCCAGTCGTACTGGTTAAGAAGAAGGACGGGACGCTTAGGTTCTGCGTGGACTGGCCGGCAGCTAAACGCAGTGACGAAAAAGGACGTCTATCCACTCCGCCGCATCGACGACACGTTAGACCGGCTGCGCCACTCTCGATACTTTTCATCGATGGACCTGAAGAGCGGATACTGGCAGATCGAAGTCGACGAACGGGACCGAGAGAAGACAGCCTTCTTCACGCCGGATGGACTGTACGAGTTCAAGGTGATGCCCTTCGGACTATGCACGGCGCCAGCAACTTTCCAGCGTGTCATGGACACCGTATTGGCAGGACTGAAGTGGAACAGCTGTCTCGTCTACCTCGACGACGTCGTAGTGTTTTCCGGCGACTTCGACGAGCACATGCGACGACTCAGACCTGTTCTCCAAGCCATACGGACCGCCGGACTCACCCTCAAGCCTTCAAAGTGTCGGTTCGCCTATGACGAACTGAAGTTCCTAGGTCACGTGGTTAGTAACGAAGGCATTCGCCCAGACCCAGAGAAGACTCGTGCCGTCGCGGAATTTCCAGCGCCAAGAGACAAGAAGGCCGTGCGAAGGTTCCTTGGACTATGTGCTTACTACCGGCGCTTCGTTCGAGATTTCGCAAGAATTTCCGCACCGCTCACAAACCTCACGAAGGACGCCGAGAAGTTTGAATGGGCCAAGGAGCAGCAGCAGGCATTCGACGAGCTGAAGCGACGACTGCAGACTCCTCCTGTTCTTGGATATTTCGACCAGTATGCGGAAACCGAGATTCACACGGATGCAAGTAACGCAGGACTTGGCGCGGTACTGGTTCAAGTACAAGAAGGCACCGAGCGAGTCATCGCCTACGCAAGTCGGACATTGTCCAAGGCGGAGAGAAATTACTCCACGACTGAGAAAGAATGCCTTGCGGTCGTCTGGGCAATCACGAAGTTTCGTCCGTACGTATACGGGAGCCCGTTCCGCGTAGTCACAGACCACCACTCGCTCTGCTGGCTTGCGAACCTCAAGGACCCGTCAGGACGGCTCGCTCGATGGAGTCTAAGACTACAAGAGTTCAACATGACCGTGGTCTACAATTAAGGCCGCAAGCACAGCGACGCCGACTGCCTATCCAGAGCTCCCGTCGAAACACCTTCCGGCAGCAGCGACGACGATGACGACGAGTGTTTCCTGATCGCAGTGAACACCGACGACATGGCCTAACGTCAACGAGACGATCCTGAGCTGCGCGCACTGATAGATCACCTGGAAGGGGGCGGGAGTACCGTGCCACGTGTCTTCTCACGAGTACTGCCGACCTTCGCCATTCGACAAGGTGTACTCTACAAAGAGAACTTCGGGAACAACAACTCGCCGTGGCTGCTGGTAATCCCGACCGACCTTCGGGAGGAGATCTTTCAAGCCTGCCACGACGACCCGACGTCCGGACACCTTGGTTACAGCCGGACACTGGCCAGTATTCGTGAAAAGTATTTCTGGCCCAAGCTCCCCAAAACCGTCCATCTATACACACGATCATGCCATGAATGCCAGCGACGCAAGAAACCTCTGACGTGGCCGGCCGGACTCTTGCAGCCAATTCCTCCGCAACACCGTTCCAGCAGATCGGAATGGACCTACTTGGCCCTTTTCCGCCGTCGACGTCGGGGAACCGCTGGATCATCATAGCCACAGATTATCTCACGCGGTACGCCGAAACGAAAGCCCTTCCTGCAGGGACTGCCGTGGAAGTTGCCAAGTTTTTCATTGAGTCCATCGTCCTCCGGCTTATACTGTTTTTATACTACGGCTTATTCGGTTTATACTGAATTGCCGCTAGACTGGCACCACATGTACGGTTGGCGCACGCTTCCATATTCCCTCTCATACTGTTTATAACAGTGCATATTTTTTATTCGTGGCATTAGTTACATACCGTTTTAGAACAGATGGGTGCAAATCAATCTGCCATGGCTCTAATTACTGATGTTTATTCTTATTTCAGATGCCTTGAGGTACTATGTTATTCACCACCGGAACCCCGGCACACCAGAAGATGTGGAAAATCTCGCCGACCGGCTGGGACTAATGAATAATATGACAATTTTTTTTAAATTGTAACTGTTTTTATGTTTATTTTTGCGGTCTGAAGTATGTGTATTTTTTGTGGAAATAAAGTGAATTTTATCTGTTTACGGCCTGTGTTGTCAATATTACCAGGTAAACTGGTTTAACTCCATGGAGTGGACCAGTATACGCAGTCGTACAGAATTACCAGTATACACATTTTCACAGTAAGACCTGTATGCACAGTTTGACAGTAAGACCAGTATGCACAGTTTCAGTTTGTCCAGTTCAACCAATTTAACCAGTGGCAATAGGCCTGTTTGAACTGGCCCAGTTTGCAAAATTTTTCAATAGGGTAGCGTCCTGAGAGCGGCGCACTTGCCCAAATGTTCGATGACACGTCCCTTTTTGGACGGCTTTCGGCCCGTGTGACCATGTTCACGCTGCAATATCTCGTATAAAAATCGAATTATCAAAATGCTCTCCGGGATTATAGTAGTAGTCCTGCTCAATATTCTTCTGTAACTGCTGAGAGGTCGCGTATGCTTGAATCCTAGCTTCCTGAGAACGGCGCGCTTGCTGGAATGTTCGATGACACGTCCCTTTTTGGACGGTTTTTAGCCCATGTGACCGTGTTCACGCTGGAATATTTCGTAAAATAATTCAATTATCAAAATGCTCTCCGTTATTATAGTACTAGTCCTGCTCTATATTCTTCTGCTTCTGCTGAGAGTTTGCTGAGACTTGAACCCTAGCTTCCTGAGAGCGTCGCGCTTGCCCGAATGTTCGATGACACGTCCCTTTTTAGACGGTTTTTGGCCCATATGACCATGTTCACGCTGCAATATCTTGTAAAAATATCGAATTATCCAAATGCTCTCCGGGATTATAGTAGTAGTCCTGCTCTATAATCTTCTGTAGCTGCTGAGAGGTCGCATATGCTTGAACCTTAGCTTCCTGAGAGCGGCGCGCTTGCCCGAATGTTCGATGACGCGTCCCTTTTTGGACTGTTTTTGCGCCTGAGACCCTGTTCACGCTGAAATATATCGTAAAATAATCCAATTATCAAAATGCTCTCCGGGATTGTAGTAGTAGTCCTGCTCTATAATCTTCTGTTTCTGCTGAGAGTTCGCTGAGACTTGAACAGTAGCTTCCTGAGTGCGGGGCGCTTGACCGAATGTTTGATGACGAGTCCCTTTTTGGACGGTTTTTGGCCCATGTGACCATGTTCATGCTGCAATATTTCGTAAAATGATCCAATTATCAAAATACTCTCCGGGTTTATAGTAGTAGTCCTGCTCTATAATCTTCTGTAACTGCTGAGAGGTCACGTATGCTTGAACCCTAGCTTTCGGAGAGCGGCGCGCTTTCACAAATGTTCGATAACACGCCCCTTTTTGGACAGTTTTCGTCCCATGTGACCCTGTTTACGCTGCAATATTTCGTAAAATATTCCAATTATCGAAATGCTCTCTGGGATTATAGTAGTTGTCCTGCTCTATAATATTCTGTAACTGCTGAGAGGTCGCATATGCTTGAACCCTAGCTCTCTGAGAGCTGCGCGCTTGCCGGAATGTTCGATGACACGCTCTTATTGGACGGTGTTTGGCCCATGTGACCATGTTCGCGCTGCCATATTTCGTAAAATAATTCAATTATCAAAATGCTCTCCGGGATTATAAAGTAGTTCTGGTCTATATTCTTCTGTTTCTGCTGATTGTTTGCTGAGACTTGAACCCTAGCTTCCTGAGAGCGGCGTGCTTACCCGAACGTTCGATGACACGTCCCTTTTTGGACGGTTTTTGGCCCACGTGATTCTGCTCACGCTGCAATATTTCGTAAAATATTCCAATTATCAAAATACTCTCCGGGATTATAGTAGTAGTCCTGCTCTATAATCTTCTGTAACTGCTGAGAGGTCGCATATGATTGAACCCTAGCTTTCGGAGAGCGGCGCGCTTTCACAAATGTTCGATAACACGCCCCTTTTTGGACAGTTTTTGGCCCATGTGACCATGTTCACGCTTCAATATTTCGTAAAATAATCCAATTATCAAAATCCTTTCCAGGATTATAGTAGTAGTTCAGCTCTATAATCTTCTGTTTCTGCGGAGAGTTCGCTGAGACTTGAACCCTTGCCTCCTGAGAGCGGCGCGCTTGCCGGATTGTTCGATGACACGTCCCTTTTTGCACGGTTTTGGCCCATGTGATTCTGTTCACGCTGCAATATTTCGTAAAATAATTGAATTATCAAAATGCTCTCCGGGATTATAGTAGTAGTCCTGCTCTATATTTTTCTGTTTCTGCTGAGAGTTTGCTAAAACTTGAACCCTAGCTTCCTGAGAGCGGCGTGCTTGCCCAAATGTTCGATGACACGCCCCTTTTTGGACAGTTTTTGGCCCATGTGACCCTGTTCACTCTGCAGTATTTCGTAAAATTATCCAATTATCAAAATGCTATCCGGGATTATAGCGGTACTCCTGGTCTATAATCTTCTGTAGCTGCTGAGAGGTCGCATATGCTTGAACCCAAGGTTCCTGAGTGCGGGCCGCTTGCCCGAATGTTCGATGACACGTCTCTTTTTGGACAGTTTTTGGCCCATTTGACACTGTTCACGCTGCAATATTGCGTAAAATATTCCAATTATCAAAATGCTCTCTGAGATTAAAGTGGTAGTCCTGCTCTATGAACTTCTGTTTCTGTTGAGAGTTCACTGAGACTTAAACCCCAGGTTCCTGAGAGCAGCGCGCTTGCCCGAATGATCGATGACACGTCCCTCTTCGGATGGTTTTTGGCCCATGTGACCCTGTTTACGCTGCAATATTTTGTAAAATAATCCAAATATCCAAATGCTCTCCGGGATTATTGTAGTAGTCCTGCTTTATATTCTTCTATTTCTGCTGATTGTTTGCTGAGACTTGAACCCTAGCTTCCTGAGAGCTGCGCGCTTGCCCGAATGTTCGACAACGTCCCTTTTCGGACCGTTTTTGGCCCATGTGACCATGTTCACACTGCAATACCTCGTAAAAGAAATTGAATTATCAAAATTCTCTTTGGGAATATAGTAGTAGTCCTGCTCTATAATCTTCTGTAACTGCTGAGAGGTCGCATATGCTTGAACCCTCGCATCCTGAGAGCAGCGAGCTTGCCCAAATGTTCGATGACACGCCCCTTTTTGGACAGTTTTTGACCCATGTGACCATGTTCACGCTGCAATTATTCGTAAAAAAATCGAATTATCAAAAAGCTCTCCGAGATTATAGTAGTACTCCTGCTTTATAATGTTCTGCTTCTGCTGAGAGTTCGCTGAGACTTGAACCCCAGCTTCCTGAGAGCGGCGCGCTTGCTCAAATGTTTGATCACACGTCCCTTTTTGGACAGTTTTTGTCCCATGTGACCCTGTTCACTCTGCAATATTTCGTAAAATAATCCAATTATCAAAATGTTCTCCGGGATTATAGTAGTAGTCCTGCTCTATAATCTTCTGTTTCTGCTGAGAGGCGGCAGACTTGAACCCTAGCTTCCTGAGAGCGGCGCGCTTGCCCGAATGTTCGATGACGCGTCCCTTTTTGGACTGTTTTTGCGAAAGTGAACCTGTTCACGCTGAAATATATCGTAAAATAATCAAATTATCAAAATGCTCTCCGGGATTGTAGTAGTAGTCCTGCTCTATAATCTTCTGTTTCTGCTGAGAGTTCGCTGAGACTTGAACACTAGCTTCCTGAGTGCGGGGCGCTTGGCCGAATGTTCAATGAAATTTCTCTTTTTGGACGGTTTTTGGCCCATGTGACCCTGTTCACGCTGCAGTATTTCGTAAAATATTCCAATTATAAAAATGCTCTCCGGGATTACAGTGGTAGTACTGCTCTATAATCTTCTGTAACTGCTGAGAGGTCGCACATGCTTGAACCCTAGGTTCCTGAGAGCGGGCCGCTTGCCCGAATGTTCGATGACACGTCTCTTTTTGGACAGTTTTTGGCCCGTGTGACACTGTTCACGCTGCAATATTTCGTAGAATAATGCAATTATCAAAATTTTCTCTGGGATTAAAGTGGTAGTCCTGCTCTATAAACTTCTGTTTCTGCTGAGAGTTCGCTGAGACTTGAACCCCAGGTTCCTGAGAGCGGTGCTCTTGCACGAATGCTCGATGACACGTCCCTTTTTGGATGGTTTTTGGCCCATGTGACCCTGTTCACGCTGCAATATTTCGAAAAATAAGCCAATTATTAAAATGCTCTCCGGGATTATTGTAGTAGTCCTACTCTATATTCTTCTGTTTCTGCTGATTGTTTGCTGGACTTGAACCCTAGCTTCCTGAGAGCGGCGCGCTTGCCCGAATGTTCGATAACTCGTCCCTTTTTGGACGGTTTTTGGTCCATGTGACCCTGTTCACGCAGGAATATTTCGTAAAATAATCCAATTAACAAAATGCTCTCCGGGATTATAGTAGTAGTTCTGCTCTATAATCTTCTGTTTCTGCTGAGAGTTTGCTGAGACTTGAAACCTAGCTTCCTGAGAGCGGTGCGCTTGCCCGAATGTTCGATGACGCGTCCCTTTTTGGACGGTTTTTGGCCCATGTGATCATGTTCATGCTGCAATATCTCGTAAAAAAATCGAATTATCAAAATGATCTCCGGGATTATAGTAGTAGTTCTGCTCTATAATCTTCTGTTTCTGCTGAGAGTTTGCTGAGACTTGAAACCTAGCTTCCTGAGAGCGATTCGCTTGCCCGAATGTTCGATGACGCGTCCCTTTTTGGACGGTTTTTGGCCCATGTGACCATGTTCATGCTGCAATATCTCGTAAAAAAATCGAATTATCAAAATGATCTCCGGGATTATAGTAGTAGTTCTGCTCTATAATCTTCTGTTTCTGCTGAGAGTTTGCTGAGACTTGAAACCTAGCTTCCTGAGAGCGGTGCGCTTGCCCGAATGTTCGATGACGCGTCCCTTTTTGGACGGTTTTTGGCCCATGTGACCATGTTCATGCTGCAATATCTCGTAAAAAAATCGAATTATCAAAATGATCTCCGGGATTATAGTAGTAGTTCTGCTCTATAATCTTCTGTTCTGCTGAGAGTTTGCTGAGACTTGAAACCTAGCTTCCTGAGAGCGGTGCGCTTGCCCGAATGTTCGATGACGCGTCCCTTTTTGGACGGTTTTTGGCCCATGTGACCATGTTCATGCTGCAATATCTCGTAAAAAAATCGAATTATCAAAATGATCTCCGGGATTATAGTAGTAGTTCTGCTCTATAATCTTCCGTTTCTGCTGAGAGTTTGCTGAGACTTGAAACCTAGCTTCCTGAGAGCGGTGCGCTTGCCCGAATGTTCGATGACGCGTCCCTTTTTGGACGGTTTTTGGCCCATGTGACCATGTTCATGCTGCAATATCTCGTAAAAAATCGAATTATCAAAATGATCTCCGGGATTATAGTAGTAGTTCTGCTCTATAATCTTCTGTTTCTGCTGAGAGTTTGCTCAGACTTGAAACCTAGCTTCCTGAGAGCGGTGCGCTTGCCCGAATGTTCGATGACGCGTCCCTTTTTGGACGGTTTTTGGCCCATGTGACCATGTTCATGCTCTAATATCTCGTAAAAAAATCGAATTATCAAAATGATCTCCGGGATTATAGTAGTAGTTCTGCTCTATAATCTTCTGTTTCTGCTGAGAGTTTGCTTAGACTTGAAACCTAGCTTCCTGAGAGCGGTGCGCTTGCCCGAATGTTCGATGACGCGTCCCTTTTTGGACGGTTTTTGGCCCATGTGACCATGTTCATGCTGCAATATCTCGTAAAAAAATCGAATTATCAAAATGATCTCCGGGATTATAGTAGTAGTTCTGCTCTATAATCTTCTGTTTCTGCTGAGAGTTTGCTGAGACTTGAAACCTAGCTTCCTGAGAGCGGTGCGCTTGCCCGAATGTTCGATGACGCGTCCCTTTTTGGACGGTTTTTGGCGCATGTGACCATGTTCATGCTGCAATATCTCGTAAAAAAATCGAATTATCAAAATGATCTCCGGGATTATAGTAGTAGTTCTGCTCTATAATCTTCTCTTTCTGCTGAGAGTTTGCTGAGACTTGAAACCTAGCTTCCTGAGAGCGGTGCGCTTGCCCGAATGTTCGATGACGCGTCCCTTTTTGGACGGTTTTTGGCCCATGTGACCATGTTCATGCTGCAATATCTCGTAAAAAATCGAATTATCAAAATGATCTCCGCGATTATAGTAGTAGTTCTGCTCTATAATCTTCTGTTTCTGCTGAGAGTTTGCTGAGACTTGAAACCTAGCTTCCTGAGAGCGGTGCGCTTGCCCGAATGTTCGATGACGCGTCCCTTTTTGGACGGTTTTTGGCCCATGTGACCATGTTCATGCTGCAATATCTCGTAAAAAAATCGAATTATCAAAATGATCTCGGGGATTATAGTAGTAGTTCTGCTCTATAATCTTCTGTTTCAGCTGAGAGTTTGCTGAGACTTGAAACCTAGCTTCCTGAGAGCGGCGCGCTTGCCCGAATGTTCGATAACTCGTCCCTTTTTGGACGGTTTTTGGTCCATGTGACCCTGTTCACGCAGGAATATTTCGTAAAATAATCCAATTAACAAAATGCTCTCCGGGATTATAGTAGTAGTTCTGCTCTATAATCTTCTGTTTCTGCCGAGAGTTTGCTGAGACTTGAAACCTAGCTTCCTGAGACGGTGCGCTTGCCCGAATGTTCGATGACGCGTCCCTTTTTGGACGGTTTTTGGCCCATGTGACCATGTTCATGCTGCAATATCTCGTAAAAAAATCGATATATCAAAATGATCTCCGGGATTATAGTAGTAGTTCAGCTCTATAATCTTCTGTTTCTGCTGAGAGTTCGCTGAGGCTTGAACCTTAGCTTTCTGAGAGCAGCGCGCTTGCCGGAATGTTGGATGACACGTCCCTTTTGGACGGTTTTTGAACCCATGTGACCATGTTCACGCTTCAATATTTCGTAAAATAATTCAATCATCAAAATGCTCTCCGGGATCATAGTATTAGTCCTGCTCTATATTCTTCTGTTTCTGCTGAGAGTTTGCTGAGACTTGAACTCTAGCTTCCTGAGAGCGGCGCGCTTGCCCGAATGTTCGATGTCACGTCCCTTTTTGGATGGTTTTTGGCCCATGTGACCCTGTTCACGCTGCAATATTTCGTAAAATAATCCATTTAACAAAATGCTCCCCGGGATTATAGTGGTAGTTCTGCTCTATAATCTTCTGTTTCTGATGAGAGTTTGCTGAGACTTGAACCCTAGCTTCCTGAGAGCTGCGCGCTTGCCCGAATGTTCGACAACGTCCCTTTTCGGACCGTTTTTGGCCCATGTGACCATGTTCACACTGCAATATCTCGTAAAAGAAATTGAATTATCAAAATTCTCTTTGGGAATATAGTAGTAGTCCTGCTCTATAATCGTCTGTAACTGCTGAGAGGTCGCATATGCTTGAACCCTCGCATCCTGAGAGCAGCGCGCTTGCCCAAATGTTGGATGACGCACCCCTTTTTGAACAGTTTTTGACCCATGTGACCATGTTCACGCTGCAATTATTCGTAAAAAAATCGAATTATCAAAATGCTCTCCGAGATTATAGTAGTAGTCCTGCTTTATAATGTTCTGTTTCTGCTGAGAGTTCGCTGAGACTTGAACCCCAGCTTCCTGAGAGCGGCGCGCTTGCTCAAATGTTTGATCACACTTCCCTTTTTGGACAGTTTTTGTCCCATGTGACCCTGTTCACACTGCAATATTTCGTAAAATAATCCAATTATCAAAATGTTCTCCGGGATTATAGTAGTAGTCCTGCTCTATAATCTTCTGTTTCTGCTGAGAGGCGGCAGACTTGAACCCTAGCTTCCTGAGAGCGGCGCGCTTGCCCGAATGTTCGATGACGCGTCCCTTTTTGGACTGTTTTTGCGAAAGTGACCCTGTTCACGCTGAAATATATCGTAAAATAATCAAATTATCAAAATGCTCTCCGGGATTGTAGTAGTAGTCCTGCTCTATAATCTTCTGTTTCTGCTGAGAGTTCGCTGAGACTTGAACACTAGCTTCCTGAGTGCGGGGCGCTTGGCCGAATGTTCAATGAAATTCCTCTTTTTGGACTGTTTTTGGCCCATGTGACCCTGTTCACGCTGCAGTATTTCGTAAAATATTCCAATTATAAAAATGCTCTCCGGGATTACAGTGGTAGTACTGCTCTATAATCTTCTGTAACTGCTGAGAGGTCGCACATGCTTGAACCCTAGGTTCCTGAGAGCGGGCCGCTTGCCCGAATGTTCGATGACACGTCTCATTTTGGACAGTTTTTGGCCCATGTGACACTGTTCACGCTGCAATATTTCGTAAAATAAGCCAATTATTAAAATGCTCTCCGGGATTATTGTAGTAGTCCTGCTCTATATTCTTCTGTTTCTGCTGATTGTTTGCTGGACTTGAACCCTAGCTTCCTGAGAGCGGCGCGCTTGCCCGAATGTTCGATGACGTCCCTTTTTGGATCGTTTTTGGCTCATATGACCATGTTCACACTGCAATATCTCGTAAAAAAATTGAATTATTAAAAATGCTCTCCGGGATTATAGTGGTAGTCCTGCTCTATAATTTTCTATACCTGCTGCGAGGTCGCATATGCTTGAAGCCTCGCTTCCTGAGAGCAGCGCGCTTGCCCAAATGGTCGATTAGACACCCATTTTTGGACAGTTTTTGACCCATGTGACCATGTTCACGCTGCAAATATTCGTAAAAAAATCGATTTATCAAAATGCTCTCCGAGATTATAGTAGTAGTCCTGCTCTATAATCTTCTTTTTCTGCTGAGAGTTCGCTGAGACTTGAACCCTAGTTTCCTGAGAGCGGCGGGCTTGCTCGAATGTTCGATGACACTTTCCTTTTTGGACTGTTTTCGGCCCATGTGACCCTGTTCACGCTGCAGTATTTCGTAAAAATTTCCAATTATCAAAATGCTCCCCGGGATTTTAGTGGTAGTCCTGCTGTAGAATCTTCTGCTTCTGCTGAGAGTTCGCTGAGACTTAAACCCTAGGTTCCTTGAGAGCGGCGCGCTTGCCCGAATGTTCGATGACACGTCCCTTTTTGGATGGTTTTTGGCCCATGTGACCTTATTCACGCTGCAATATTTCGTAAAATAATCGAAGTATAAAAATGCTTTCCGGGATTATAGTAGTAGTCCTGTTCTATAATCTTTTGTTTCTACTGAGAGTTCGCTGAGACTTGAACCCTGGCTTCCTGAGAGCGGTGCGCTTGCCCGAATGATTGATGACTCGTCCCTTTTTGGACGATTTTTGGCCCATGTGGCCCTGTTCACCCTTCGATATTTCGTAAAATATACCAGTTATCAAAATGCTCTCCGGGATTATAGTGGTAGTCCTGCTCTATAATCTTCTGTAACTGCTGAGAGGTTGGATATGCTTGAACCCTAGGTTTCTGAGAGCGGCGCGCTTGCCCGAATTTTCGAAGACACATCCCTTCTTGGCGAGTGTTTGTCCACCTGACCCTGTTCACGCTGCATTATTTCGTAAAAAATTAAAATTATCAAAATGCTCTACTGGATTATAGTAGTAGTCCTGCTCTATAATCTTCTGTTTCTGCTGAGAGTTCGCTGAGACTCGAACCCTAGCTTTCTGAGAGCGGCGCGCATGCCCGAATGTTCGATGAGAAGTCCCTTTTTGAACGGTTTTCGGCCCATGTGGCCCTGTTCACCCTGCTATATTTTGTAAAATATTCCATTATAAAAATGCTCTCCGGAATTATTGTGGTAGTCCTGCTCTACAATCTTCTGTACCTGCAGAGAGGTCGCATATGCTTGAATCCTAGGTTCCTTAGACAGAATGTTCGATGACACGTCCCTTTTTCTAGAGTTTTTGTCCCATGTGACCCTGTTCACGCTGCAATATCTCGTAAAATAATCCAATTATCAAAATGCTCTCCGGGATTATAGTAGTAGTCCTGCTCTATAATCTTCTGTAACTGCAGAGAGGTTGCATATGCTTGACCCTAGCATCCTGAGAGCGGCGCGCTTGCCCAAATGTTGCATGACACGTCCCTTTTTGTAGAGTTTTTGTCCCATGTGACCCTGTCCACGCTGCAATATTTCGTAAAATATTCCAATCATCAAAATGCTCTCCACGATTATAGTCGTAGTCCTGCTCATAATCTTCTGCAACTGCTGAGAGGTCGCATATGCTTGAACCCTAGCTTTCTGAGAGTGGCGCGTTTGCCCAAATGTTCGATGACAAGCCCCTTTTTGGACAGTTTTTGGTCCATGTGACCATGTTCACGCTGCAATATTTCGTAAAAAAATCGAATTATCAAAATGCTCTCCGGGATTATAGTAGTAGTCCTGCTCTATATTCTTCTGTTTCTGCTGAGAGTTTGCTGAGACTTGAACCCTAGCTTCCCGAGAGCGGTGCGCTTTCCCGAATGTTTGATGATGCATCCCTTTTTGGAACGGTTTTTGGCCCATGTGACCATGTTCATGCTGCAATATTTCGTAAAATAATCCAATTATCAAAAAGCTCCTCGGGATTATAGTAGTAGTCCAGCTCTTTATTCTTCTGTATCTGCTGAGAGTTTGCTGAGACTTGAACCCTTGGTTCCTGAGAGTGGCGCGCTTGCCCGAATGTTCGATGACACGTCCCTTTTTGGATGGTTTTTGGCCCATGTGACGTTGTTCACGCTGCAATATTTCGTAAAATAATCCAACTGTCAAAATGCTCTCCTTGATTATAGTTGTAATCCTGCTCTATAATCTTCTGT
>JABSTQ010000995.1:0-20080 GCA_013358835.2 Ixodes persulcatus
ACAGGCCATTGCAGGGAGTCGCTCCGAGAGCCTCAACAGAGTTTCCTGCCCGTGGTCCTTAGTTCTAACGTTTTCTGCTGAAGGTATGCATAATATTTGTCTGTCTCTGGTACTCGGGAGTTTTCTCTTCATTGTCACCGGTTTGCTTCAAAATTGTTAAGCACACAAGTAGACGTAAAACTGTATACCACATATGTTTGTCAAGATAACGTTTCTTTGCCAAACTTACAGGTTTTTTGTGAAGGTGGGACTTGCTTTTTTTTATTCACAGATTTATTTCAAAGTCTCGAAGGGCAACACAAAAGTGTTATTCCAGTGGCATGAACAAGTTCACTGCTCGAACTCGTTCCCAACTGATTGCAAGAAGTTTGGCACTGAAAAATCGATGCCGTGAAACCTTCCGGCACTCTCTCTGCAGCACGAATAAAATATACATAAAACATACCCTGTTTTTTTAGAATGCTTGATCATTCCGCAGGTCTGCCTGCCATAGTTGTCGTGCTACTGGTGAGAGCAGGCAAAATCGATTGATGGTTTTGTCATTGCGTTTTTTTTAGCAGTTTTTAATAGTTCTTGTAAATTTAGAAATTTTCCTAAAACGCAAGCCGGGAAAAATATTTAGTTAAATCAGGTAGCTGAAAATAATTATTCAGTACCCTTTAGTCAGTAAAAGAGATACTGTGAGCCACGGTTAGTGCCAAGTCGAGATTGGCACTTTTTTGGCATTTTGCTCAGAGTAGTAACCATTTTTATCAGTTAGCCATTTGGTGCGCCAACTAAAATTTTTCTATGTAGACTCTTGCCGTCTGCTGGTACACTCTACCCTCATGATGAGTGAGTGTATGATCTCGAGTTGTATCTCCAGTTGACACTTGTTGAGCATGAGGGTACAAACATCTTTCTATTGCAGTAGCATTTTTTCTATCGTCTATGGAGTGGAATTTGTATATTCGAAAGAAATCTCTCAGCTTGAGCGAAAGAGGCTTAAATGAACACGTATAATCATTTGCCTTAATTAGGTACCCATCATTTCAAGGTCTACATGGCGTGTTCCTCAGGAGTGACTATAGCTATGGCAGTAAAGGAGCAGTTTTTTTTTTATATAAGTACAAAACAAAGTATAAATAGAAAAGGTTCTATGCGCGGATCACGAAAGAAAATGCTAGTCATTGTAATGCATCTCTGCCAAGTACTAGTGTGTGATTCGTTTTTATTTTCAGCTACTAGTGTGCCTAAAGATATGGAGATCCTAGTGGCCACAAGCTCGGATTCAATCTCCTTCTGTGGTAAGGCCAGGATCAGGAAAGGGGGGGGGGGTCATCCCAGCAAAAAGAGCTTTGCTGTGTCTCCCTGCCTGTGACTTTTGATTAGCGTCACACAGGGGAGCCTTCGTGCCACCAGGTGTTGGGTAATCCACTCGAAATAAACACTTCAGTAAAACACCAAAACCGATACAAAGCCTAAAATGCAAAAGGCATATACAAATATAGGGTTGGATTGAGTTTCTCGTTACAAAAAAAGTTTGCAGACGTGAATAATATTTGAACTTAAAGCCTGCGGATGTAGGTTTGAAGGTGTCACAGAAATAACTTCTTGCAGATGAATTTGCTTGTGCTATACCTAAACCAATTCTTTAAATAATTATTGTGTTACGTTGGTGTCATCAATATTATGTACCTATCGAGCCAAACAGTCGAGAGATGTGAAAATATAAAAAAACAGGGACTTGCACATTGTCAGCTCTGCAGCGATTTAGATAGTGAACAGAGCATAGCACGTTCAACTTAGGAGTGCAATTCAGTGCAGGCCTAGTTTCAAGGCTCACATTTGTGAAATTGGTCTTCATATAAAGTATAAGCTGCTTAAGCTGGGGCCCACTACTGGATTTGTTTTAGTGTTAAAACGTCTTAAAATATTTTAGAAAGCTTGCACAAATTATTTTCTTGAAATACACAGCTTCATCGAAATTATTACATGGTTGTTTGCAGAAAGTCATGGTGAGACCAATCTTTAATGTCAAGTGTTCCACCTATTCAGAGTTGGTTGAGCCTGTAAATAATGTAGGTCGCAAATTAAATTCTTATGCTATGCAGTGGGCATAAGCATGCGTAACGACTAGCACTACCTAGGGAAATTTTATATGTTTACTTCGGCGAAAACTTTTCTCTAGCAAACATTTGATATTCTTTACGATGGTGAGATAAGCTTCTCAAAATAATTTTTCTGGAACTACGGCAGATATTTGCAGTTCATCAACTTTCTCGCAAAGCATTCGAGAGAGCCAAACATTGTGATGTACGGAGAGAACTGACCAAATGAGGAGGCTGACATCTTGTTTAAATTTATAAGAAACAGTTGGCGCTGTAAAAGTAAGAGTGACATGCAACTTGCTTCTGTTTTGCGCATTGTCACAGATCAAACTGTCTTTTCGGTCTACACTCTTTTCTGGTAGACTCATTCACTGAACTCCCTCTCGAGACTGCAGTGCTTGGTTCTCCGAAATAGTTTGCATGAACATAGATGCAACAGGTTTGTTATAGTGTGCGTCTAACACACATTCCTTATATTGAATGTGCTAACTCTGTTAAAGGCCATATACATAATTGTATCCACATTCTACCTAAAATTACATTTTTATTTTGACATTTGAGTTTTCGACAGTACTTTTATACACTTCGACATGGGCTTGTTCAGACGTGCTGAAGCCCATACATCTTGCCTTTCACTATTACATCAATATACAAAAGTGTTGATGCCGAGTGAGAGTTCAAGGTGCCGAATTTGTGTGCGAGAAAAGAAAGAACCGATAGAAAGCTCTCCAAGGGAAATTTTGTTTAAGGGGCTGTATGGGCATCAGGATAGCACATGCCATGCTAAAAAATGAAAACTCTTTGTTAGGTATGCAAGGATGACAGTGCTGCACCATTTCCAGTGGTGGAACTGCTGTGCCATTGGCATTAAACTGCGCCAGAATGAATAACGTGCTACATGCTGCTCTAAAGGCCATATTTGTGAACAATTTGTGCTATGTCTGCGCCATAGGGGAGCTCTTCTCGAAAAGAAAACTGAAAGTGTCTTGCACGTGGCATTCTTGCACTGCCAATAAAATTAAGAAAGTACAGTTTTTTTTATTCAGATGCCTAAGCACTATGTGCGAACAGTAGGGCTGCGCGAATATTGATATTATTAAATAAGAGTTTCAAATGATAAGCTATTTTATATTCGCTTTAAAATTAATTGCAATATTCATACTTTTCGAAGTCTTGATCGCAGCGGGTTGGACCCTTGAATGCGCTTCTCCTGAAGCACCCGTGCACTGCAGAGAAACAATACTCGCAAAGCTGCCAACTTAATCTCGCAGCTTGCTTCGCCGGAGCGCCACCATGTGGTTAGCCGAAAAACACACCTTCAAAGTGTGTGTGCACAGTGCGCACCCGGTGTCATAAGAAAAAAAAAAGAAATCATTGTAATTGTTAATATTTACATTGCAGTAAAATCTTCAAAATTTAAATATGGATATTGTGCAATGCTATGTTAGGCAGTGATGTTCTATCAACCTCTGTTCATTAGTTGTGCTTTTTTGTTTTGTTTGTTCATTTACTTCAAATTTGCAGAAAATATTCGCATAGAGTAAGAAGATTTATAAACCATCTTAATTAGGTATGGCCGGGCACATTTATAGGTTTAATTTTATGTCATATTTGTAATTTACTTCCCATCCCAATGTAGGTGTTGGTGTGTCTGAGGTTTCATTCTCTAAAAATAGTTACATTAAATTTAACAGAACCCATAACTGGGGAGTTAAAAGTTTGGAAGCAACCTTCGCGAGTTCAGCTGAATTTTCCTTCAAGCATAGTGTAACGGTAGGGAAAGGCGTGGAGAAAGCAGCATAAACTATTCAACATTAAATTTAAACGTATGTAATCGCCCAAAACCAATTTTACTTTGAATTCGCTTCGAACTCAAAATCTATTATTTGCACATGCCTAACGAAAAGTCCTCGGTTTAAGTGCGAACGGTGCTCACGTCAATCGCAATGAATAGCTAGCGCTACACGTGATCGGTTAGAGTGTCTATGTGCTCCGCTTTGCTGCTGTGTGAACGGTAGCAGGTTCAATACGAGCGAAGGCAGCGTAAGATATTTTCAACACAAAAGTGTTCGTTTGATGTCAAACTCGCAATCATTGCATCACGTTGATACAAACCCTACAAAATAGCCCAAAACATCTTCTTTACGTCAAATACAGACAGAATACGCCATCGGTACTTAAAATAGACGTATTGCTAAATTAGCCAAGCATCAAAAAGAATGCAGGGATTGGTGTTTCACGCGCCACACGTTCTTGCTTCAGCAATACTAATGTTTTTAAAGCAAATTCTTAAAACAAATTGCACTTTGCGCGTGCGTTCGTCAAAGTTTCATTTTAGTTATTTACTTCTAATCTTTTATACGGGGAAGGCGTGCACATATGGCTTGTGAAACACCAATCCCTGCATTCTCCTTAATGCTTAGGTAATTTAGCAATAGGTCCATATGATAATTGAGACATGTGCCAAATTACCGACGTATCATTGTTGAATAAATAAATAAATATATGTAGTGACCAGATCCCCTGTAGGTATGACACTTTAGATAGTGTTCCAACACTCCAACAGGTGCAGGTTTTTTACAAGCTAACTTTAAATCGCACAAACTTTCCTGATATGAAATCTGAAAATTGTCTGGTTCAAAAGTGGGAAGCTCTGCTCCCAAACCTGTTGTTCCCTGCTAAAAGGGCTGCCCCAAATCAACACTTGTCAGTTCCACTACTGCATTTCCGATGTGTCACAAAAAAACTCCACGGCATGCAGCGTTCCTTATTGATGTTTAAACTGTCAAATCCAAAGCCTAGAAGGTTTATTCAAGAACGTTCATCACTACATATGTATTTGGAGTTCTGAGCCACCTACTCATGCCTGACTATGTGGCGAATACACAATTTCATTTGCTTTATGTTTTATAAGGTCTAGTCTGTACTGAATTATTGCATTCATGCTAACCCTGGGAGGGGATCTCTGGCTATAAATAAAGTGATAAACATTTCTTGAAATCAAAACATTTGAAAACGCAAAAAGGAATAATATAAAAACGGTATCTTAGATTATATTTTCTTTGTTTTATCTCCAATTTTTACTTCATTTCTTGTGAGGCATTCAGTTTTTTAGAGCACAGCTCTTAGGCGCCCATTTCCGCCTTTCGCGGCGTCGCCGTCGGCGTAATTTCCCTGCTAAACTTAGCAGGAAATCGGATTGTTGTTGAGGTCACGTGACGTCACTTTTTCCGCTAAATCAAGAGGACAAATTGATTTTGTGCATGGATGACGTGACACGAAGTCATGTGACGTCATTCCCCCCTACTTTTAGCGGAGGAAAACAATTTGTGTGGAGGTCACGTGACGTCAATTGCCCCGCTAAATTCAGTGGGGAAACTTAACCCACTAATTTTTGGTGGGAAAATTTTTCTCCTATGGCAGCAAGAAGTTTAGCATGCATTTTTTCGCTAAAATTAAGGAACTCTTCCGCTAAGTGAGAGGGAACAGAATAAGAGGAGGAGGGGCATAATTCCCCTCTGTACCCTCATATCCTCCTTCTCAAGAGCTGCGCTTGAATTTTGCATTACAGAGAATTGTAAACATCTTTCATTTTTCATCTCATGTTTCTTCAACTTTTATATCGCAGGTGAGCTCGCAGCACAAATCTGGGCTGTGCTGATCCTCCACGCACAAGTTAGGAGCTCCTGATTGGCAAGGATGGGAGTTTTGTCTGACAGCTCATGGGACACCTTTGTCCTGTATTGAATTTATAATTAATCCTCCGAACAAACTTAAAGCATTGCTGCGTGCGATTCTTCTGGAAATAAATACTTGCTACCAAACTTGCCACGTCACTACATTTTGCCACTGCTATTAGTGCTCCTCGAGGACCTCAGACGAGAGGTTATTGGTATGCAAACACAATGCTTTTAGAGCGCAGCTCTTAGGCGCCCGTTTCCGGCTTGAGCGGCGTCAGCGTCGCCGTCGGCGTCGCCGACGGCGACGCCGACGGCGACGTTATCTTAAGGTCACGTGACCCCCCCAAGGTCACCCCAAGGTCACGTGACCCCACAAGGTCACGTGACCCCACAAGGTCACGTGACCCCTCCCAAGGTCACCTCAAGGTCGCGTGACCCCCAAGGTGACCCCCACGTGACTGGGGGGTCACGTGACCTCGGGGGAGGAGGGGGAGGGGGGGTCACGTGACCTGTGGGGGGGTTACGTGACCTTGGGGGAGGAGGGGGAGGGAGGGGTCACGTGACCTGGGAGAAGAGGGAGAGGGGGTCACGTGGCCCCCCTCCCCCTCCTTTCCCGAGCTCACGTGACCCCCTCCCCCTCCTCCCCCGGTCACGTGACCTCGGGGAGGAGGGGGAGGGGGGTCACGTGACCTGGGGGAGGAGGGGGCCCCCCTCCCCCCGAGGTCACGTGACCCTCCCCTCCCCGGAGGAGATTGAACAATGAGGGGAGGAGGAGGAGGAGGGGTATACGCTCCCCTGATTACCCTTCCTTCCTCCTCCTCAAGAGCTGCGCTCCAATTCGGCGTTACAGGGAGTTGTAAACGGCTTTCATTTTTTTGGAACCTACCACTATATAGAGGCTCGTTGACATTCAGCATTTCAATGGAACGCTCGATGGCCGCGAGTCTGTCCCGAACAATCCAAGCGGGGAAGGAACTATACAATCATATCATATTAGGGGACATTCGACAGGGTGTTTATTGTATGCTTTAGAGATTTGTTGGAAAGAAAGCTGTAAAAGCTACAATTACGTGGTCTCTGCACGTGAGTTTTTATGGCCGGGGGCATAGTGTAAAGTGCTAATTGTAATGATCACTCGGCTTATTGAAAGGAAGTGTAACACTTCTTTAAAAAAGTGAAAGCAGTATACTACTCCCTGTAACATCGAATTGGAGTGCAGCTCTTGAGGAGGAGGGGAGAAGAGTACTCAGGGGAGGGTATACCCCTCCTCGTCCTCCTCTTTCTCCTCCTCTTCCCCTCATTCTTCAATCTCCTCTGGGGGTCACGTGACCTTCGGGGAGGGGGTCACATGACCCCCCGAGGTCACGTGACACCCATCTCCCAAGGTTCCCGCCCGAGGTCACGTGATCCCCTGAGGTCACATAACCTTGGGGGAGGGGAGTCACGTGACCTCGAGTGGTGGGTCACTTGACCTATGGAGAGGGGGCTCGCTTGGTGCAGAATGGGAAATGTTCCATAATGCAACGCAGGGTTACGCCGACGGCGATGGCGACGCCAACTTCGCTCATTTCGGAACCGGGCGCCTAAGAGCTGCGTTCTAAAAAAAGCTAGATGGAGGTTCATTCCAGCGTAGTATCCCCTGTATCTGAATATCACGTTCGTTTTCGCCAGTGTTATAACTAAACGTGAGAAAAGAAAAAAAATATAAAGCCAGTAGTGACGTCATAAGAGCACCTTTCAGCTGCCAAATGCGTGGCACTTGAGGGCCGCTTGTCCAATCGCAAGCTTTCTAGGTATATGGTCCCGCATAGCTTTGATAGGTGCTGAAGATGCGTGAGCAGAGATTTCAAAAGCTCCTTTTGTGACATCACTCTACGGGAAAGAGTGCCTTCAGCAGTGCTTTTAAAAATATTATCTGCAGCCTCGATTCATCAAATTATGAAATAATTTTTATATCCAAGATTCTGGAGGTAAAATGAAGAAGATATAAATGTGTTTCTTCAAGTACAAAGCCATTTCCGCTTCCCTTAAAGTATATTATGTTTTGTAAATTTTTTATTAGAGAAAATAGACCCATGGTTTCAATTAGAAACTTGCTAAGCATTATTGAAAAACACTAAATCATCTCTTTTCATGAAGATATTAGGCAAAAGCAGCATTTTGAGGCGTTCTAAAAATGGTCAATTTAGAAACGTTTCTAGAGTTTGGTTTCTTACAAGAGCGCATTTTTGCGCCCATGATCCTGCTGTCCGGTGGCCGCAGTGCGAAGCCACATATTGCCTCCCTCGTAGGATAGAGGGAAGAAAGGTGCACATGTGTTGTGCGTCTAAGTCCCTTGGGAACAAGACCGTGGGCACAGAGATGCGTTTTGATAAGAAACCGAAACCTAGAAACGCATCCAAATGAAGCGTTTTTACAGAACGCGTAGAATGCTACCCCTGCCTTAAATTCTTCTAAATAGAGATGATTTAGTGGTTTTCGATGACTTTCAGGATGTTTCTAAATGAAACCATATGTTAATTTTCACTAATTTAAAACTTAGTTACCAAATTGTATTTTAATATCAAACTGATCGTTACGATTAGGCCCCTATACTACGTGCCCCTGGCCGTATAACTCACCGGCACAAACCGCATAAGTGTAGCTTTCACGACCTTTTTAAACAAATATGTAAAGCCTAAAACAATGGCCCTGTATACCATTGTAAAAAGTGAAAGCCATTTACAACTGTCTGTGACGCCGAATTGGAGCGCAGCCCTTGAGGAGGAGAGGGAAGGGTACTCAGGGGAGGGTATGCCCCTCCTCCACCTCCTTCTGCTCCTCCCCTCATTACTTATTTATTTATTTATTTTACAATACTGCAGGCCAGTTCTTTGGCCCAAGGAGGAAGGGCAAAAAATACGATATATGGGTGCACATGAAAAAATGACAAATACATTATTCCAAAAAAGGCAAGCCCTAACAAAAATAACGGTTGGAAATCAGTCGGGAAAGTAAAATCCGGAGTAAGATCAAACCGTAGGCAGACCGAAGAAACAGCTTCCGGTTCGCACAAACCGTGAATTTTTGAATCCGGTTCAAAGTCAAACTGGAGGAATTCCGGACAGGCAAATTCCGGTTCGCTCAAACCGTGAGTTTTCTAATCCGGGTCAAAGTCAAATTGGAGGAATTCCGGTAAGGCGAATTCCGGTTCGCCCAAACCGTGATTTTCCTAATCCGGTTCAAAGTCAAATTGGAGGAATTCCAAACAGACAAATTCCGGTTCACACAAACCCTGATTTTCCTAATCGGTTAAAAGTCATAGTGAAAGAAATCCGGACACACAAACTCTGGTTTGCACAAAATGTGATTTTTGAAATCCGGTTAAAAGTACAATTGAAGGAATTCCAGACACACAATATGCGGTTCAATCAAGCCATTCCTTGACAAATTCGGTTAAAAGTCAAATTGGACGAAGTCTAGACTGAAAATATTTGCTTTGCACAAACCATACTTTGCCATATCTTGTTAAAAAGAAAATCGGATCAGCGGTCTGATGCCGAAGACTTTCCTGCGTACGGTTGAAACATCATGTTGCAAACAATCCATCCCGATCCTGTACGGGCTGCGTCGATCAGAGCTCAGTGCGAAGATAACGAGCTGATACGCGGCGCCAAAAAAGTGAAATAATGGCAATTTTTGTGCAAGTCATCGCCATCTAATTCCATCTAGCTTTTTCTATGCACTTTGTGATTCTTGTTCATTATTATTCTTAAACTATGTTTTGTTATTTTTTAGTTATAGTTATTTTTTAAAATAAATTCTTGATAGGTGTGAAATAACTTTTTTATATAATTTTCTTCACATAAAACGCATAAACACAAAAACTAATTCGATGCAACAGCTAGATGTACGCACAATCGGAAAGTGTCATTTCAGTACCTTTGATAGCTTTCCTGCAACCTCCTTGTTTATGCATTCATGCTCAACATTCTATTATGGTGAACATGCAGGCCATTTCAAGGGCTTTCATCAATATAGGTATGCAATGCGAATGTCCTCTCCAACACACTTGCTATAGTAGAGTCAATATCGTAAAAACCCACTTATACTACAAGCTTTTTTTTTTCAAAATTTTTTATGTAAAATATGCGGCTCGTATTATAAACGGGTCACAGCAATTTTCAGCTTTAATGAGGCGCGATCCAACGCTTTTTGGCGTAGTTTTGTTTTTCAAGCAACATGGCACTCAAAACAGCTATCACCATTATTAAAATCACCGTGTCCGAGGCGCCACCATCCGTCCACAGTGAGGCTCGGCAATGGCATTGGCGCGAAAACAATAAACGGCCGCCTTGAAAAGAAAAGTCGTTTTGGTTGCGGAAGACATCGGCAACAGTGCTGCCGGACGACAATTCGTCGTAAATGAAGGCAGCATCCGCGGATCGAGACGGCGAAAGCAAGCCCTGTTCGCATGCAACGAATTGAGAAGAAGCTTTAGGAGCCCAAAGAAGGGTGTGTTGTCGAGCTGCTGCATAACAATTTTGGCGAGCCGACATTCGGTTGCTCGCTTTATGCGCCGCGCGGGGTTTTCACTGCATCAGTGCACACACATCGCTCGCTCTTTCAAGAAGTGCGACATTTCAAATGCGCTGGACGGCACCAACGGCACCGCTGGACGGCCTTTGGGAGGAGGCGTCGGACAAGGAGTCTGATGGACGTGATGACAGTGATTAAGGTTCAATTATTGCGCAAATAAACGTTTTTCTTAAGCCTTCCTGGGTCATACTTTACGCAGAATATTTTCGTTGTTCTTATATTTTGGATTATACGCAGATAAAACTTTTTTTTTCGCGGTCCTCAAATTATGTCTCATATTATACGTGGATTTTTACGGTACTAGTCGTGGTTTTTGTGACAATAACAATTCTTGTACAAATTATGCTACATGGCCTTTTTGTTAAAAACCTTGCATCCAATTATGCTCTTAAGAAAAAAAAAAAGGTTGCTTTTAGAACAAACGAAGGTGTTTTTATTTGTGTCACTTGCAATGTTAACTGTAGTTGTTGACATAGGTGTCGACAACGAAAGGGCTGGGAGCCTCAACCCCCCCCCCCCCTCCCCCCCGGCGATACAGGGCTCCGCCACCCCTCTTTTGAGGAATTTTGGTAGTCATATACCTATATTATTACACGAGATGAGAACAAAAGGAGCTTTAAATTTGGGCGGATGTCGTTTTTAACTCCCGAGAAGGGGGGTGATGACTGTGGGCCCCCCCCCCTTCCTTTTTTGGCAGATTTAAAACTCACCGCCAATGGTTGTTGACTTAAATACTTGAAACACGTACCATCTGCATACATAAGTAGAACTATTGGTGTGTGAAAATATTCGTAACTTTCGAGTAATAAATCAAGTAGGGTGTCCATACGGGCGGAAAGTCCGTATCTCCTCTATCCAAGACATGATTACTGCTATCAATATGCCAGTCTGTCTATTCACACAGTGTCACGAAACGTATGTTGCACGCTCTGAATTGCATGCCCAACTCCTCTGCGCTCATGTGGTTTGTGGAAAGGAATGTGAATACAAGAAACATTGTCTTTTTTTCTTGCAAAACTGTGTTTCCAGTGGTACCATATAAGCTCACTTTAGCATTTTGACACTGTTGGCTTTTCAGGTTTCTGTTACATGACCGTTCCCGAGTGTTTTTCACCTTTCTCGAGTTTTTTCGCGCGATCTGTATGCTTCTTTCGCAGTTTGTGTGTTGCCAAAATTCAGCTGTAGTCAACACTCTTATATTGCTCTTGTTTTTGTCGATTTCATAACAATTTTAATTGTAGTAATTTGCATCTTTATAAACAGTGTACCAAGTATACGAAAACAATTGAAGAAGTATTCGATTTGAATTTATATTCAATTTGGTTTCATCACTAGTCGATTTGTACTCCGATTGGGTTCCAGCAGAATTCGATTCACTACTCGCACACCTCTAGAAATGTCAAAAAGAGGGAAAGGAACAAATGGCTTTTGTCATGCAGTGAACAAGTGGAGATTCTGAAGACATTCTGTGTGCTTACACATTCTAATATTTATAGCACTAATTGGAGCATTGCTGTTTCATGAAATTTTGCAGGCATATATTGCTATGCATATATTCTAGCGGGATTATTTTAAAAAAGTTTTCTTTTTTTGTCATTTTCATGGGGATACATGGGCATACCAACCGGGGGGGCAAGGGGGCGCTTGCCCTCCCCCCAATTTTCAGAGGGGGGGGGGCAAGGCATGTGTTTTGCCCTCCTGAAACAGCCGCCCATGGGCAGGGCAAACACTGGCCTTCGACGCTAAAGGAATACTAAGGGAACTGCACCCCGGCCCTGGGGGGGGGGGGGTCTTGTTTGCCCCCCACTCAAAAGCAAGTTGGTACATCACTGTGGGGACAGATTGTTCATGCTGTAGATCAGCAAGATTCTCTGTGCAGAGTCGCTACAAGCCTGAGATTACACTGTAGTGGTTAAATCACCACATCTAAATAGGATGTTCATTTAGATCAAAAGGAAGATTGGCTACTCTGAGGGCCTAACCCAGTGATCAGTAACCGAAAAACATAGACAGTGAAAAATAATGACAGAATATGTTGCTTTTGTCAATAATATTCCATTTATTTACTAACAGGTAAAAAGCCTACAAGGGAAACTTAGTTATAGGGTAACACTAACGGAGGAGTAGGCTGCAAAATGAGCTGGCAATATTGGTAACACTCTGAGGAACGCAAGAGGGAGCCGAAGGACTTACAGTCCGCGGACGGAGAGGCAGAGGAGGAGAACCGCCACACGGAGAAACAGGGTTGGGCAGAAAAAAAAACAAGAAAAAATTTGAAGCGAGAAAGCATATCCGTTGTTTTCACTGCAACGAGACGGGTCATATGGCGACTGGTTGCCGAAAGCCTCGTATGGGATTGCGAGTAAAAATGACGAGAACGATAGGCTGATCGAGCCGTATCTGAGAGACGAGAGCAAAGGGCATTTGAGGCACTGAAAAAGGCACTAACTAGACAGCCCAGTCTCATGGCACCTGACTACGACAGACCGTTTGTCGTTCAGAGTGGAGGCTACACAGGAATATAATATTTAGGCTGGAAGGCTCAAATGGACTGCTTGACTATTTGGACATTTAAGGGTTTCCCTTCAAGTTTAAAAAACAATCGGCAACTGTTCAAAGTTGAAGTGACCTTATTTCAATCCCATTCAATGCTGTTCGGCAAGTCGCAAACATACGACACACTTGCACCTTGGTTCAGAAACTGAAGGAAAACGCAAGATGCCTTGACGTCGGATGGCTCGACAACCCGTACCACCCCTACCCTGGAGATGAAACACTCCTTGATGTGACTTGGGAAGTGCTCACTCTTTGCGATTACAATGTTATCACAAGTGAGAAACACCCTAGAGCCCACACACAGCATGTTCTGTATGACACAGTATATTAAGGCATGCGTCTGTACACAGACGAGTCTGACTTCACGGCTTTTTTGATCGTCCTGCTGCGAAAGATTTTCCCTTTCAAAACAAACCTTTTGTACTCGGCAGCGGTGACAGGGCAGTGTTCAACATGCTCTGCGAGAGCAGAACTGATTGCCGGCGGCAAGATCAACTTCCGCGGGCACCCAAGCAAACCAACATCGCCCACAAAAAGGAAGTTGAATAGCTTCGAATAGCCCAGCATTCTGAGGCACATGTTTTTACACTCATCAGGCAAGAGTGGCGAGGCTAAGAAGAAATATAACTGCTGAGCCATCAGCACCCTCTCCACAATCTGGCTGGGCACTGCATTAGCTCCAGTTACGAGCTTCACCAGCCGTTCATTACCAGACTCGAACACAAAAGCGGTGTGGCCCCAGAGTGGTCCCATCTGCCGGGCCGCCTCTGCCAGGTGGAGCAGCTGATGGACGTTGAAGGTCATTGCTTGGTCCTTGTACAGCGTCGCTGTGGAGGCCACGAAGGCCCGCAGCAGAGCACCTGCAAGTAAAAAGTGTTAAGTTATTACAGTAAACTTTCGTTAATTCGACCTCGACAGGACCTTCAAATTTGGTCGAATTATTTGAATGATCGAAGTAAGAAAAAGGACAGAATAACGGTTAAAATTAAGCTTCCTTTTATTGTCCAAAGTACTCACGAATCGTCTGCTGCCGTCTACGCTTAAAACGCGTGTCCAAAAGCATGCTTTGGAGAGCAGCATAACTAAACACGTCACGTCCCCGAAAAGTCGTGCACCACAAAAAATAAAACAAAAAAAGTAAGTTTTATGAGCCGACTCCAAAGTCGGCTTGGCGTCAAAAAAAAAAGGAAAAAGAATTCGCATTTTCCGACCCACAAGATGGACCGCACACGATACTACAGAGAAGCGCTTTGAAAGCGCACGCCAAGAAAGCTTCGAGCCGACTTTGGCGCCAGGCGGCCAGACCGCCAGGGACAAAAAAAAAATAACAACAAAAAAAAGGAAAAGAGAACTTACGTTTTCTGGTGCGCAAGATGGAGCGCACACGATGCTACAGAAGGCTTTGAGGGCGCGAGCTGGCTCAAACACGCCCGACCACGTGCTATGTTCTCCGCGCAACTCCACGCCAGATTGGTTGCGCTGGCTTGTGTCATTCGCTACGGTTCATCTTAACGGCGTAGAGGAGCAGGCACCATTTTGCGCACGTTCCGCTTTGCAGCAAAGGGCCCGTGTTTCGCCGTGCGTTGGCGGTTTTCCTGCCGTGGTGCTGTGCAATGTTAGCCCGCGCGAATTCTCCGGGGACGAATTAGCCGATCCGAAGCCTTCCCGAGTTCGAACTATCAAACATTTCCTCCCATAGAAATGCATGGGAGCTCGCCGGGGCTTTTGAACACGATCGAATTAACCGAGGTCGAACTGACAAAAGTTTACTGTATAAGTGTTACGGCGAAATATTGCTTCCGCATTTTATAAACCGGGTTTGAAATTCATGTTCCTTAGGGTATTTGAAACACTTATGGGAGAAAATTATTTTGAAAGATTCACATTGTCCATACCTCCATGGTTGATCTTTTTACGGTGGAAATGACAGTCAAAAAATCTGCGTGCTTCCTTAAAATCCGGGTGCTTTTTACCATAATAATACAAAGCTTTTCGTTTGCTTCCCGTTCTTCTTGTCGTCTTCTCCATCTGATGACAAAAATAAAAGAGTTTGCATAGCCATCGTTCGTCTGCCCAATACAACAAATAATTTAGTGAGGTTTTAAAAACTACAACTGTCGGTTTCGTCTCAGAGTAGGTGTAGGCATGAGGTTCTTTGCAGGGTCCCCTTTGCAGGAACACGGAAGCGTCCCTGGCACTGTGTGTGGCTCAGGCACTCAAACTCCCAGGAGCTTCATATCAGCCATTGATTCGGAATGTATGTATTGATCTTCCCCTTTCATAGAGTTCTTTCTAGGGCCCCCACATCGAAATTATCATAGTGTCTCAGCATATGCACCACCCGAATGCTTGCTCCTAACGAGCAGAGCACGACAAACCCCTTTCGCGTACTATTGACCCAAGTGTATGACATGTACAAACACCTTGTGCCATAGCTCAGTTGGCTAAGGTGGCGGATTCCAACCGTGCCAGCCCAAGTTTCATTCCCGTTGGGTGCCAACTTCTTGTTCCTTAAACGGGCCTTGAAAAGGCAGCAGATATGCCCTTAATTTTTTTTTTAAATTTTTTAACGAGAAAGTATAAGCGTCGCGGCAAAATATTCAGTGTGCATTTTAAAAACCGTGTTTAGAAATCATGTTCCTTCAGGTGCCTGGAACGACCATGTGACACTGTCGGCCAGCCTGAGAGCCACAAAATGTCACAAACATATCTGTGCAAGGTTCAAGGTATACTACACTTTATTTTGTGTTCATATAATAAAATCGAAGTGATAAAAATAGTTATGTGTTGGTGCCCTTGAACCAGTTCCACGATTCTATGTCACATACTTGCGATAACGTTAAGATCATTGCTATTCCGAACACTTCCAGCTTTCGTTTATGCGTTCAGATTGCAGGCGTGCCACGAAATCCGGCGGCGCCCGGGTTAGTGGACACGCCCCCGTCCCAAAACCCGGCCGCGCCTGAATATAGTAGTCTCATTTTTCTAATTGTGCGGGAAGCGAGCCAGGTGGGGACATCTGCA
The DNA here is from genome assembly GCA_013358835.2 of Ixodes persulcatus. Classification (NCBI taxonomy): domain Eukaryota; kingdom Metazoa; phylum Arthropoda; class Arachnida; order Ixodida; family Ixodidae; genus Ixodes; species Ixodes persulcatus. The sequence continues at coordinate 15,929 of JABSTQ010000995.1, forward strand.
TCCACCTCCATTAAGCAAGTCATAGCTGCACCAGCTGTTCGTGGACGCTTGGGATGACTTCCAACATCACTGAAATACACCTTTTTTGTCGCAGCTGCGATATGTGACCGGCACAAACTGGAAGATGCCTCTGGGCTTCGGGCCGTGATTTGTGTTTTGCGAGGAATTGGGCAGCGCGAGCGAAAACTTGGACGATAGAGTATGTTGAAATGTCAATGTCCAGCTCGGAAAGAGTGACGGCAGCAAGCGAGGTAAAGGCAAGGGAAGCCTTAGGAAGAAGTGTATTCGTTCGTTCGCCTCATCGGGCTGCCCACTAGCCCACTGTAGTATCCACCGGGACCACCCTTTATCCCCTTCAGACAGTGCATCATAAGGGGATGTCATCTCCTGGAACTCGCTTGTTCCTTCGTATAGTAAATAGATTGGATTTAATTTAGTCTTTCGAGAGTTTAATCTGAATTGTTTAGTAACTGTTTTTCTCTATGGATTAAGAGTGTGCTTTATTTTGCCGCCCGCACACCGGCCAGGTGAAGCGGTAAGGTTTGTCAGCTTCACGTTTTCCAGGCACGTTCTGTCTAATTTTACATTTTAGAATCATTAATTTTATTAAACGGCCATTGCTCTCCACAGGCAGTTTTTTAACAAGGCGTGGACCTCTCATGTGGTAAGCCGTCATAGCCTTTGATTTGTTCAATTTTTGTCAACCACGAACATTTGTAAGTCATGATAACGGACCTTTTTATGTGACAAAACTGATATCTGCGACTGGACTGTGTTTTACCCGAACATGTGACAATGCGGCACATCAGTAACCTCCGGAAACGTAAAGAGCTTGTAAGTAGTACCTTACAAGGCCCTCATTCTGTCATTTTAGCTAATTTCTTGCTAAGTAATTGTGGTTAAAAGCAGCTTATTACAACGAAACAACGAAAACTTAACGGGCAACATTGAACAAGTTCCGCTCGTCGCGGCAAAATGAACTAAACACGTAGTTTTTTTCTGCATTTTCATTCCTGTGTGTTTTGTGCGTGCGGTTCCTGGTTTGCCATTCTCTCCACTCCCGTCTTTACGCCTGTGTGTTGGGGTGTGTGTCCCATGCTGACTAGCGCGTGCTGCGCGCGCATTCAGCACCCGCCATGCCAACGGTATTTTGTTTTTCTGCGACAGTGAATTGCGACGTACGACGTGCCCATTCGGGAGAGTTGTCCACGTGCAATATTAAGCCGAAAAATTTACTAATACTGCGCTTGAGGAAACGACGCTGAAACTTGGGGAGGTCAGATCTGGGGAAAGTATCAGACATCGGATATTGCTAATTAACTTGTACCCTTGACGTCAGCATGGCGCCTGTGTTGTCCGAGGCACGCCGGAGGGATATTTTAATTAAAAAGTAAAACTTCCAAATCGTTGTCATTGTCCTTTTTAAAGTCATATATGATATCACTGCCATGATATGATATGTCTGTCCTCACCTGCACGCCCCGCAGGGGGCACCTGTGAAAGCAGGTGTTTGGAGAGTGGCGTCTCCACGGACCCCGAGCCCCGCAGGGGGCGCCTACACCTTAGGTGCTAGGTGCTTGGTGAGTAGCGTCACCTCGAACCCCAGCCAGTTCGGCGACACCACAGACCCTGAGTAAAAAGTGGCTAAGACCCACCCACGTCTGGCTGTGCGTGGCGAGCCCGTGTCCGGGGAAAAGGGCATCTTGGTGGTTGAGCCGAGCCCGGGGTAGGTTTGGACCCTTCGGGGCCCCCCGGGTGAGGCAATACACCACTTCGGCCCCCAATTCTCGTAGACGGGAGTCCGGGTAAGGCCCGGCCAGGATGATTCAGCCTAGTCGCCATTTCTTCTACTTTCCCCTCTTTCTCTTTTCTCCCCTTTCCGCTCCCTCACTTTCACCTTCTTTGGTGGCAAGGGCCAACCTTGTGTGGTGGCAGATACCCTTATCCTAACCACACTTGGGTATAGCACCTGGGCAAGTGTTAGTAGATCAGCGGTTCCAGCAAAGCCCATTTTGTTATGGGCTGCTGACTACTCCCTTAGTTGGGCTCGATGGTGGGCGGCACACCGCAGGTGCAGAAATCATTTTCCCATTCATATGGGTACCAGAGCTAAATCTTTCCTTGATCGGGACCCTAAAAGGGTCCGGACCGAAGAGACAACATCAACAAACCCTACCTTGCCAGTCATGAATTTTCCTAAATTTATAGTAATGCACTCGGAAAACGAAGATCAACCACTTGCAAAGCTTTCCCCGTTCTTGGTCGCAAAGACCCTAGAAACTGTGATAGGAATTTTTTTTAAAGCCAAAAAACTTCCATCTGGCGACCTGCTTGTGGAGGTCACAAATGCTGAGCAAAGCAAAGCACTTCTTGAACTCAACCAAGTAAGAGATTACAAAGTGTCAGTGACTCCACATCGCTCACTGAACAGCGCGCAGGGTGTCATCTCTGAAGATGACCTCCTTGGAATATCTACCGACGAGATATTTGAGGGACTTCAAGATCAAGAGGGGGTTGCTGTGCGACGTATCACTATCCGTCGCGACGGTGAAGAACGGGACACAAAACACATTGTGCTAACGTTCAACTCGACAACGCTCCCCTCCACAGTTAAAGCCGGGTATCTCAACTGCAAAGTTCGCCCCTACGTCCCCAATCCAAGGCGTTGCTTCCGCTGCCAGCGCTTTGGACATGGGTCACTAACCTGCAGAGGAAACGCCACCTGTGCAAAATGTGCAGGTGGCGTTCCGACAGCTGTGGCAACAATCCCTTCCGACAGCTGTGGCAACAATACCCATCTTTGCGTCAACTGCCGTGGAGCACACCTAGCATATTCCCGCAGCTGTCCCCTGTGGAAGAGAGAGAAGGAAATTCTCTCACTAAAGGCCAAAGAAAATATTTCTTACTCAGAGGCACGGAAAAGATATTATTTTATTTCTCAAGGCTCTTGTGCCCAGGCCATGCGCAGGGGACCGGCGCGGTCGACGGCGTCAACGGGAACGCAGACGTCAACGGACGACCTGCGCCCCCCCCCCCCCCTCAGTCCCCCTCAATCTCAAATGGAGTGGCACGAACCACTTCAACCCGAAAACGAAATGTGGATCCTATCGCTTCGGGGTTCATTCAAGCGCGGGGTTCTTCAATCCCTGCGCCATCCAAAACCCAGGTGCCTCGAGTTCGGGGACTTTCTTCTCGTCCCTCTGAAGGCGCCCGAAAACCTGGTCAGCCGTCGCGGTCACAGGCCCTTAGGAGTCAGCCAGAGGCGGCCCCCGATGAGCCGATGGACGAGAGCTGGCCCAAGTCCAAGGACGACAGGCCCTACTCAAGCATGGAGTCCTTACTTTCGACCTCCTGTGGTAACACAGATAGGCCGAAAAACACATCTAAAAAAATGCACCCCGCATCAAAATTAATTTTTAGGTCTAGATGCATGGTCTTTCTTCTAATTCATGCATAATGGCAGCATTCCTGCAGTGGAACTGTCGAGAGTTGCTTCGAAACTACGACGACGTGTACTCTCTGTTAGACCAGCATCATCACCCTATAGCATTTTATTTTCAGGAAACGCACTTAAACAATAGTCACTCTAATATCCAAAGGCGCTTTCAGGTTTTTCGCAGGGACAGACCTCTTCTGTCGCACAGTTCTGGTGGAGTAGCTATAGTTGTCCAGCCGTCTACCCCATGTGTTGAGGTTCATTTGAATACCACTCTGGAAGCCGTGGCAGTTCGTGTTCTGTTGGACCGTTTAATAACCGTCTGTTCTCTTTACATTCCCCCAAGCTATCCTGTATCCCGCGAAGAGCTTGAATCACTTCACGAGCAATTACCCCAACCTGCCCTAATTCTCGGTGACTTCAACGCTCATAATCCTCTTTGGAGTGGTAGAAGAGGAGATACACGTGGCTCGATGATAGAGCGTTTTTTTTCCTCGACAGCTATATGCTTGCTGAACAAAGCAGAGTCTACAACTCATTCTTTTACATCTATTCATCTGTCTCTTTGCGATCCAACATTATTTCCTTTGTTTTCCTGGGCTGTCGGTCCTAACCCTAATGGGAGCAATCACTTTCCTATCATTCTGACCGACTAAATCCAGCTGTTACAGTGCCTACACGAACTCCCCGTTGGAAGTTTGAGCAGCTAACTTCAC